>JAZHYW010008641.1:0-25224 GCA_037355805.1 Ixodes ricinus | reverse complement strand
TTCTATGCACCAATCATCATTGTGCGTTGTGTCTTTATACATGGCACCTGTTGTTGAAAGGTTTATGCGGCGAATTCACGGCAAAAATGAAAGGTGGTTGTCAGTTTATTGTAAAACCCAACAGATAATTTGCTACAGCAAATGTAACGAGATGTATATTACTGGCGGAGCACTGCGATACAATCGAGACATGGTGCATGTATTTCACTACTGAGATTAAAATAGTTTGAAATGCATATCGATACAGCGATACAAATACTCAAAAATATTTCTAAGGACTATCGCGGTACATTGGTGTTGCAGTATTGCTCAGCCCTGGTAACCAGTTAAAGATGTACCGTGGCCCACGTCTCTAGAAACTCTTTCACTTTAGTTACAGGGACAGGCTTAACCACAGTTAAGTATAAGGTCAGATTGAGCTCCGGTTAAGGACTTACATATAACTGTCGTGTAACTGGCAGTTATTGCTAAGCATTCTTAGGTGTGACTGTGGTTTGGGATGGCTCTTTGACATGCTTATTGGCCGTTCAGTGTGACCTTCATTAAACCTAAAAAGACACTCAAGTAAAAAAAAGGGTTTTAAAGGGCATAGGTTTAATATTTATTAATTTTTCAACGAAAAATTAGTTTAGTTTGATGTCACGGCACGCCCCAACCCACGCTCACAGAACAGTAGCGACGCCAATCACTACTAAATTGGCTTGGCTTCTCATCTGCCCGGCTGAACACGCTAACAAGCACAGTGTCTCCCTCTCGCGACATCCGGTGCGTCTATTAAGGCGCATGGTACCGTCTGCTATTCGGGAGAGCAAACGCGCGGCAAACCCCGGCATCGTCCGTCATTTCATGACCTTCTATCCTCGTCTGCAATGCCCGTAGGACGCGGACATGAACGCTGCGCGTCGGGGTCCGTTTTGGCCTTTGTCCGTCGGCTATTGCATTCCGCCAAAACCTTTTGCAACGCTGGCAAGACTCGATCACGCTGGAGGCGATCTAGCGTTTCATCACGCACGAGCCATTGTTCAATACCTAGCGTCAGTCGGCGTCTGTCGAAACGCAAAATAAAGCGGGCAAGACGACACAAAAAAAAGATAAAGATGTAGTAATTTCAGGTTTTATGTGCTTGTTATATATTTTTTTTTGCATGGCATCCGCGAGCGAGGTGCGTGAGCCTAATGACGTACAATTACCCACGAACAAAAGTGACCTAAAAATATTCGCTTTGGCAGGCCAGGTGCACTGCAAAACGTGAAAGCTACTTGGCTTTCAAAGTGAAATGACGGATCACAAAGTTGATATCCGAGCCGAACGCCAACTTGCCTCCAGCAAAATGGCTCGCAAATGTTTACCTGCGTAGGTGTCTTCTCGGTATTCAACCATGGTTGCAATAACAACTGTTTCATAATTTACAGAACCGCGGGGCCGCTTTCACGGTAACCAGCATCTGTATTCAGCACCACACAGCGGAAAGGTAAAAATCAAAAAATCAATCCAGCAACATAGTTGACGCGGGACGCTAGGCTTAGGTCAATCCTGCTACGAACCCAAGCTCCCGCACAACGCTTCCGAAGGCGTGGGACGCTGAGCTTAGGTCAGTCCCACTGGGAACCCAAGCACCCACACAGCGATTCCAAAGACGCGCACTTGCGACAGTTGTTTGCCGCAAAACAATTCAGTTGAGGACATCATCTTCTAAACACTAGGGTAAATGCAAAACAACTCACACTCATAAAAAAAAAAAAACAAGCTCAACGAGCTACTCCCCTCAGCACGCCGCAAATGTGGAGAGCCATATCTACTATATTTGCAAGCCGAAGCGGTAAGGCACCCTCGAATATTTCTTTTTAAAACAATGATTCTATCTAGATTGCTTGTCTCCCAAATATCAACAAATTTTCGATATATATACTATTATGGCACGGATAAACAATGTATTCAGGAATATGTCACAGGTCATTAATCTTTCCACCCCATGACAGCCGAAGCGGGGCATAGGGCAGGGCTATCCCCATATCAGTTAGGTCCAACGGTATAAATATTGTTCCACATATTTTTGTAGAAAAATAAAATTAATTATTAAGCCTTCTAAAAAAAGGATTTCATTTCAGTGCCTTTTTAACTGCGGTTAAGTGGGCCTTAATAGCTAGGCTACTCGTCGTTTCTCAATGTAATGTAGTGAAATGTAGGCAAGAACTACTAACTGAATGAGGCTTCATTAAAAAGGTTTTGGTCGTCGAGAAAATTAATTTATGTTATTCTCATGGATCCATAAATTTGTTCAACGTTAGTTAAACATTGCGTAAGAAATAGGAAGGAATATATTTGTTGTGATTTAGTGGTTTGAGTGCTACGTGTTTTCATAAAAAAGAAACGAAACAAACCCGCTCTTGATTTTGTTGAATTAATTGAGTCAAACCCTCAAACTGTCTAACTTTAAAGTCGACAAAATAAACTGAAATACGTTGTTGACTACGTATCTTATGTTAGCGAAAATTTCCCTCCTCTGCCAACAGATAATTTAGAAATGCTTTCCTAATTAGCAAAACAAAATGTGCTACTTCCTAAACAAATGTTTTTACCCAAGTGATGATTTTTAACGCTTTAACCATCAGGTGCACCATATTGCCGACCATAGAAAAAAGGTCATACAACGCAAGTAACAAAATAATGGGAACCATGCCTTTCGATGTTTAGCAGCTTTTAACACCCACTTTCATCTAAGTTGTTTTTATTTTTAACTGGGCCAAGCATAACAACAATCTGCCGTAGACGTGGTGGCCTTCTTCGCGGTATTTCATGGGGACAGTGTTCTGGATTAAAAATCAAGAAATTATTTGATGTCAAAGTTTCCGGATTTTTCTTCACACTCTGGATTGAAGAGCACTTAGATTCCGCATGAAATATACTTTCCCGGTTTTACAACAGAAACCTCATGAAAAGGCTGCGTTGAAAGGCGAGACAATTATCGAGATGCCAGAACAAGACAACAAAACCTGGAAAACCATTTGCATTTAACTTTAAGTTGGTGTTGTATCTGTCACTTTGATAATCATTAAATTACACACAGTGCCAAACAAAGGTGAAGTTCACGAAAACACAATTAGTGTGCAGGCGAGCTGGAGTATGCTGATCATGTTCAAAATTGTCCGAGACTGTAGTAAAAGGTGGGAGACAGAGTTAAAGATAAAGTGACGCCGGAAAACGAATGTCTGACTGAAACGTTCGTTCTCCTGTGCTTTTGTTTCTATTATGTAGATTTCTAGCATCGTTGATTTAGCGTGCGCGTAAACGAATTCTGTTAATACATTTTCAGGAAACATTTTGGTAGTTTTTCGATCCTTTTAGTAAACACAAATTTTACTCTCTAGTTCAAACATTTTGACTGGCTTTATTCTAGTTTCTTCTTACCACGGATGTAACTAACCATATTTCATTTGAATTAAAGATACCTTGTTCTATGGAGCAAGCGTTAGGGTGTGAAGTTGCGACTGGGAGCTCGACTGCAGTTATGCGAACCTATCTATAAAAAAGAACACCTTAGACGAGGAGTGATTTATTTGTTGAGGAAGGTAGACTGTCAAATGCTTCCACCTGTTTTACCAAGTATCAGCCAAAGCCACCAAAAGGCGTCGCGCGCGGCCTGACTTTGGGCTTTCTAGATAAAAAGCAAAAACTCAAAAGCGTACTCTTCGTGTTTTTGTTTCTATCCCAGACGTAGCAGACAACACAGAAATAGGCAGGAAATTCCAGAAACAAGATTTTTAAAGGAATAACCTATTAAAAATCTACAACTCCAAAACAATGCATGATCTGCTTGCTGTGACCTTCTAATATTCTCCCTTTAAGTCGGGTGTTCACAGATGAGCTGATTGAGTGCATAAGTTACCCGATAAATTTACATCCCACCTTGCTGTAACGACAGACTGTCGACACGAATCCGGAACAATTTCGCTGTTTGACGAGAATCGTGGTGGTAATGTGTTTCTACAACTTTAGCTCTTTAAAATATTACGGCTCATTCAAAGCGAGACTTTCCCAGTGGATGATGGCAAGCCACTTAGAAAATTAAAGACACTGAGAAGCTATGTCCACTATGTGAAGAATCTCAGCCAGGTTCCAGACGGAGGCTAATTCTTCAAAGTGAGATCGCACTTTCAAAATTTCCAGAGCATTTCTTGAACCTCCTAGCAAATATTAAACACAGTATCAATAAATTTATGGTGACGTATAAGAGCGCACTCGTTGGAAGTCTGCGTCAATATTGTCACGAATGACAAGTGATGAGGCGACGAAAACTGAAGTAAACTAAACGTTTAATGGGGCGAACTTGTGCCCAAACTAATAAAAGGAAAAGAAGCGAAAGATAACAGCAGAGCGTCGCGGGTTTCGAAATCGGCGAAAGAGCAGAGTCGAACGCTGGGGCGAGACTGACTCCGGCTTGCCACGCGGAGCCCCTTTTGTACCCGCGTGGGCTTCTGGAACGTGCGGCGTAGAAGGTTCGGTGTGTGGAACATTTTAACCTCGAATCAGCAACACGGTTCTCGAATTCACCAGAACATCACATTACAGCATTATCAAAAATGTGTAGACGCGTCTAGGAATCCAACCCTGGCCTTCTGCGTAGAAGGCAAGCGCGATAACCGTTAGGCCACGGGCGCGCTGCCTACTTGGTCAGCTGCGCCCGCGGCATTATTCCCCCTTTAAAAAAGTGCATCGTTCCGATGCAGCACAAAGTAAAAACAAAACAAAAGAAATCCACAGCAAAAGGACAGCATAATCGCGAGCCGCAGTTCACAGTTCACAGTTCACTCGTCGACGAGGGTGTAAAGTTCTATCGTTCGTAATACGGCTTCAGCCGGACGACGTGCACCACCTCGGGGTGCGGCTGACGTCTTGCAGATGGGCGCGTTCCGTCGGGAAGGACTTCGTAGTTCAGATCGTCGAGGCGTCGGATGATCTTGTAGGGTCCAAAATAGCGCTTCAGAAGCTTTTCGCTGAGACCGCGGCGCCGTATCGGTGTCCACACTCACACCCTGTCTTCTGGCTGGAAGTGGACGGCGCGGCGCCGAAGATTGTACCGGCGAGCGTCGACACGCTGTTGATCGTGGATTCGAAGGCGGGCTAGTTGGCGTGCCTCTTCTGCTCTCTGACTGACCGCATGGGCATCGTCGCGTCCGTCATCCACTTGCTCATGGGCAGCATCGCGTCCAGCATGATCGTCACTTTTCTGCCATGCACCAGCTCGCACGGTGTAAACCCGGTTGTTTCTTGAGCTGCGGTGTTGTAGGCGAACGTGACGTATGGTTATACCTCGTCCCACGTCTTGTGCTCTACGTCGACGCACATGGAGATCATGTCGGCGATCGTCTTGTTGAGCCGCTCCGTTAGCCCGTTGGTCTGCGGATGGTACGCGGTGGTTCAACGATGGCTGGTGTGGCTGAGCCGAAGGATCTCTTGCGTGAGCTGAGCCAAGAACGATGACCCTCGGTCGGTTATCCAGACTTCGGGGGCGCCATGTCGAAGGAGAATAGATTCGACGAAAAACTTGGCGACTTCCACCGCTGTTCCCGACGGAAGGGCTTTCGTCTCGGCGTATCGTGTAAGATAATTGGTCGCGACGATAATCCAGCGGTTTCCTTGCGTCGATGTTGGGAATGGCCCAAGTAAATCCATTCCGACCTGCTGGAAAGGCGTAGTTGGGGCAGATATCGGCTGCAGGAGTCCTGCTGGCTTCGTCGGAGGCTTCTTACGTCGTTGGCACTCATGGCACGACCGTGTATACAAATGGACGGTTTTCGGGAGTCTCGGCCAGTAGTACTTGTCACGAATCCGGGCGAGTGTCCTGCTGTAGCCAAGGTGTCCAGCCGTCGGGTCGCCATGGCAAGCTTGAAAAATATCTTCTCGCAAGCTGGCAGGAACAACCAACAGCCAGGCAGGGTTTCTGGTTCCGAAGTTCTTCTTGAAAAGCACGCCTCGCCGCAGAACGAAGCTTGACAGGTCTTGGGCAAAGAATCGCGGAACGGAACTTCCCTGACCTTCGAGGTGGTCGATCACGGCGCGAAGTTCGGGGTCGTCTCGTTGAAGTGCTCCCATGTCGGTATCTGTAATTGCTCCGAGAAAACGGGCGTCATCGTCGTCGTCGGTGCTGTCGGGAGGATATTCGACTGAGGCCCTTGATAAACAATCGGCGTCATTATGCTTGCCACCAGACTTGTGCACAATTGTCACGTCGAATTCTCGCCGTCGAAGGCTCCAGCGAGCAACGCGTCCTGACCGGTCCTTGAGATTGGCGAGCCAACAGAGAGCGTGGTGGTCCGTGACAACGCGGAACGGGATCCCGTACAGGTATGGGCGGAACATGGTTATCGCCCAGACGACAGCAAGACATTCTTTGTCGGCCGTTGAATAATTTTTTCTGCCTTAGACAGCGCCCGGCTTGCGTAAGCGATTACTCGCTCTGCCCCTTCCTGTCGCTGAACGAGTACCGCACCGAGACCGGTATTGCTGGCGTCCGTGTGGATTTCTGTCTCCGCCGACTGATCGAAATGCCCGAGGATAGGGGGCGACTCGAGCCTTCGCTTGAGTTCGTCGAACGCTTGTTCTTGCTCCTCTCCCCACTGGAACTGCACGTCGTCCTTCGTCAGATGCGTCAGCGGTGCAGAAATCCGTGCAAAGTCACGAACAAAACGTCTGTAGTAGGCGCACAGCCCAAGGAATCTTCGGACGGCCTTTTTGTCTGATGGTTTGGGAATTCGGCGACAACGGACGTCTTTGCAGGATCAGGGCTTACCCCTGAGCACTCACGACGTGGCCCAAGAATTTCAGCTCACCATAGGCGAACCGACACTTGGAAGGCTTGAGGGTCAACCCAGCAGCCTTGAAGGCCCGTAGCACGGCTCGCAGTCGTCTCAGGTGCTCGTCGAAATCGCTCGCGAATACCACAACGTCGTCAAGGTAGACGAGACAGCTCTGCCATTTCAAGCCGAAAAGGACGGTGTCCATAACGCGCTGGAAGGTGGCCGGCGCTGTGCACAGCCCGAACGGCATTACTTTGAATTCGTACAGTCCGTGCGGCGTGACGAAGGCCGTCTTCTCACGATCTCGTTCGTCGACCTCAATCTGCCAGTACCCGCTCTTCAGGTCCATTGACGAAGAGTATCGGGCGTGGCGCAGTCGGTCCAGGGTGTCGTCGATGAGGGGCTGCGGATAAACGTCCTTTTTGTTACTGCGTTCAGCCGGCGATAGTCCACGCAGAACCTCAGTGTTCCGTCTTTCTTCTTCACCAAGACTACTGGGGAAGCCCACGGACTGTTTGAGGGCTGGACGATGTCGTCATCAAGCATTTCCGGAAACTTGCTTCTGGATGGCTTCCCTTTCTTTCACAGAGACTCGGTACGGTGGCCAATGCACACGAAGTGCGTCGTCATCAGTAACTATTCGATTCTTCGCGACCGTCGTCTGGCGCACCTTTGATGACGTGGCAAAGCACTCATTGAACTTGGCGAGGAGGTCAGTCAGCTGTCGTCGGTGGGGGAGGGGGAGGGTTGGGTCGATGTCGATATCTGACGGCGTGGTTCTCTTATGCTGCGTCGGAGAGGCGTCTTCTGAGATCACGGCGATAGCTGCTGAGTCCTGAATGTCCTCGACGTAGCCCACAGCTGCACCCTTTGTAAGGTGCTGTGACTCTTGCCGGAAGTTGGTGACAAGAGCGAGTGTACGCCCGTATTGGAGCTCGGTTACGCCTCTTGCAATGCCAATCCCTCGTCCTAAAAGTAGTCGGACGCTTCCTTCCAGCAGTGCTAGACCGCAGGTGGCTTCTTCGGTCCTGACGGGCACAAAGACAGTCGACAGCGGCGGCAGGTTGACGTGGCTGGTGAGGACTCGCACTGCAGCTAACGTCGCTTTGGGATCTTCTGCCGATGGGGCAGGTTTCCGAAGCGTCAGCTTGTTCTCCGCAAGGTCGATGATGGCGCCGTATTCACACAAGAAGTCCATTCCGAGAATGACGTCCCTCGAACAGTCTTGCAGAACGACGAACTTCACAGGGCAGGTTTCACCGTGGATCTCAACGCGAGCAGTGCACCTGCCGACAGGTGTAATCAGATGTCCGCCGGCGGTTGGTATCTGCGGTCCGTCCCACGGCGTCGTAACTTTCCGAAGGCGACGAGAGAGTCTCCCACTCAAAACGGAGTAGTCTGCTCCGGTGTCGACGAGTGCCGTCGCGTCGTGGAAGTCGATGCTAACGTTGAGGTTATTTGACACCGTTGCAGAAACGTCGTTTCGGGGCGTTGCGGCGTTAGAGTGGGAGTGCTCCGACGATCTTGGAGGCTCTTGGCACCGTTCGTCTTCGGCAACACCACCTCCCGGCATTGCCGCCTAGTTTTCCCGACGGCAAGCGATGGGTGACAGGCTGTCCCGGCGAGACCGGCGGAAGGGCGATGGCGAGCGTCGGGGAGACGGTTAACAGAATCCTCGGCGGGGAGACGACTCAGGAGATGAAAAGCGGCGGAGGTAGTTCTCAATGTCCCGACGTCGCTCTCCGAGACGCGGTCGGGGGTCGTTGGGCGCAAACCCTCGTAGGCCCAGCTGGCGGTACGGGCATCGTCGGTAGATGTGGTCGGCTTCCCCGCAGTGATAGCACAACGGGCGTCGATCGGCCGTCCTCCACACGTCGGTCTTTCGCGGCGCAGCTTGTTCTGGGCGGACGTGCGCCCGAACTTCTTGGCGTCGGGAATACTGCGGCGCTGGAGGCTCACGTCGGGGTGGCGCCGTTTACTTGTGAGCTGGGGGCAATGGTCGTCGGGTAGCTGCGGCGTAACTCAGCGTGGGCGGTTCGGGAGTGGCGCCGACGAGAACTTCTGGCTGCAGCGCCTGATGAACTTCTTCCCGGACAACCTCGGCGAGCGACAGTGAGGACGGGCGATCCAGAGCGGGAAGTACCTTGCGGAGTTCTTCCCGGACGACTTCATGGACGATCTCCCGAAGGCTGTCGGCACCGCTGGCATTCAGGTCCAGAAGGGAAGCAGCGACAGTAGGAGCAGCAGGCGCGCCGGCGATTCGGTGGTAGTGGCTTGCTCGGGCCGTCAGTGCGCGCTCGAGGTTGGTGGCTTCGCTCACAAAAGCATCGACGGTCGTCGGGGGTTGCGGACCAGGCCTCCAAACATTTCTGCCTTGACGCCACGCATGAGGACTCGAGGTTTCTTTTCCTCGGCGGCCTCCGGATCGGATCGGGCACTTAGCCGCAGGACGTCCTCAACAAAGCAGGTCACGCTTTCGTTGGGGTCCTGCACCGTTGTTTGAAGTAGGACCCCTGCTCGCTGGCGACGGTGGTGGTTAACGAACGTCCGCTTCAGTTCGGCGACGCAGGACCCCCATGTAGTGAAGGAGGTTTCGTGGTTTTCAAACCAGTGCCTCGAGGTACCCTCCAGCGAGAAGTACAGGTTCTGGAGGCGCTGCTCAGCCGTCCTTCCGTTGTGGCGAGCTACACGTTCGTAATGCTGCAGCCAGTCTTCGACATCCTTGTAGGCTTCGCCGTGAAAGGGCGTTGGAGTGCGGGGAGTGACGGGCAGGATGATGACGGGTGCGGTGGTCATGGTCGGTATTTTTTTCCTCCGGTTCTCGGGCAAGGGACCCAATTCGGGGGACTGACCTCTAATCCGACGGCTTCTTCGGGCTTCGGCGTCTTCGGTGAAGGGTAGCCTTCCGGGGCTGAGCACCTCACTTGGGCGGGTTGTCTTCGTAGGGATACGCTTTACGGGCATAGGATGGTATCCTGCACCTCCACCAAAATGTCACGAATGACAAGTGATGAGAAGACGAAAACCGAAGTAAACTAAACGTTTAATGGGGCGAACTTGTGCCCAAACTAATAAAAGAAAAAGAAAACAAAAGATAACAGCAGGGCGTCGCGGGCGTCGAAGTCGGCGAAAGAGCAGAGTCGAACGCTGGGGCGAGACTGACTCCGGCTTGCCACGCGGAGCCCCTCTTGTACCCGCGTGGGCTTCTGGAACATGCGGCGTAGAAGGTTCGGTGTGTGGAACATTCTAACCTCGAATCAGCAACACGGTTCTCGAATTCACCAGAACATCACATTACAGCATTATCAAAAATGTGTACACGCGGCCAGGAATCGAACCCTGGCCTTCTGCGTAGAAGGCAAGCGCGATAACCGTTAGGCCACGGGCGCGCTGCCTACTTGGTCAGCTGCGCCCGCGGCAATATTACTTTCAACAGCCTGGACAAATGGGGCTTCAAGTTGTTTTGCAAGCAAAGTTGAAATAAATACTATTACGTGACTACTACTGCTTTCGTTTTGAAACGCAATGAGCAGCTTAAGATTGCTTATGCACAAGCATTCGCTTGAAGTGCTGGCGCGCTCTAGTGGAAATAAGTGTAATACATTGCACATGCTAGTACGTTTTCATGTATTTTCGCAATCCGCCCACTAGGAAGAAAAACAAACTTTTTGGGGCCTGTCACGCCTCCCAGGCATGTTTTAGCTTTATTCATTTGCGTATGTTTCTGACATTGCTAAATGTTCGCGCATGTCGAGCTTCTGGCTATTAGCAAAGCTGGTTAAAATCAACTAACCGAATTAGCCATTGGTTTTTATTTTTTCAAAGCCATGTATGTTGTCAAACTTCACGAGTTTGTAGTTTAGCGGGGCTCATTATTAACAGCATCGAGGGCGTAGAGTTTTACTCAAGTTAACCGAAGAGTTCCGGTTTCCTCCCTCCCTTAGAGAATACAGGAACAGCCCTACAAGCCCGTTCTATCGTGGGGCTTCGTGAGCATCCGAACATAATTATCCTGAGCGACCGAGAAGTTTTCCACAGGCATTCTGGTGCTTCACTGAATGCAGATGACGGGATTGGAAATTTCCCAGCTTCCTCTAAACATTATTCTTATAAATAACCGCGAGGTTTTCCGGGAGGTAAACATGTGCGGTTCTACTATGATGGATATATCGAACCGTCTTAGACTTTCTAGAGTAAAAGATTCAATTACCATTGGTTCATACTGTTCGGGTAGCCGAAGCTCCCCTGATTGATCATCAAATGAGTATTGTATAATCACGGCATCAAAAATATGTTTGTTAATTTTTTGCTACGTGAATAGTGCTAGAAAATTCATTTTCATTTATCGTGTCCAAAATTGTTAAAATTCCACTCCGCAACGCAAGTGTAGGTTTTGTGCCCCTTGACGTCAGTACACGTCTACTAAATGTGGATTAATGCCTTTTAATAAGATTAACGCTTGGCGTCTCCTACGAGCGCCGACAATCATTGCCGTGCGAATGCGCAAGTCACGTGCCACAAACGAGTGCTGCGCCAGTCTTTGCTTCCAAAGGAAGTGCAGGGCACACACCTCGTGCATTGGTTCACCTGTTTTGCCGTTATTTTTAAGCTTGTGGAGGCAGATCACTGTTCCCTGCGGCGCGGTCAACAAAACCCCACAAACATATGCACCAAAATATGAGTAAGTTGACCTCAGAAGGCAATTTTTTTTAAATGCCTGATTTTTTGCCTTTGGATCGCGCTTCCCGCATTTTTACATAAAACAAGGGCCCTGCGATCAAAATGTAACAGTTTGTACCTAAAGTTTACACCATGCATCACAATGTACTCTAAGATGTCTGGAGCGTCTGCTCTACCGCAAATCACTTGCCTAGAAAGCAGGAGAGCACTCGCCGCAAAGCAGAGTAAAGCACCAACCACAGATGCCTAAAACATGGAATAAACGAAGGGGGCGTGAACTATGATATGTTCGTGCCACTGTCACTACACAGTATGTGGAAGTCAACGACGGCTGTGAGGTACGCAGATGTCGACGCAAGTCTTGTCAGGGACTATTTAATTGAGAGTGATGCGGATGTGCGGGAAATGTACACGATACAAAGTGTTCAGCCTGAATGGATGCCTGTGCTCGACAGACTGGGCACCCTTAAACTTCTTTCGTCCTGTCTGGATAGCCAGGGTGTGGCTGGCGGTTTTAGTGTGTGCCTCATGCCTTTATTTTTTTCTTTTGTGAAACAGGTAATAAATATACATGTGTAAAATATGAAATTAAACGCGTACTCAATCAATCCGCGAAGCACTTGAGATAACCAATCGCTGCAAATCTGTGGACAGAGCTCCGTGAATGACGAGGTCGATGGCGTCATTTGAGTCCTGCGCAGCGACACTTGATCTGCACTTTCATCTACGACAGACTGTATTCGAGCAGGTTCTGACATGACACCCGTCTTGTAGTATGTCACTACCATGCGGTAATTCCTTGTGACAATCGGTCATTGCGGTTCAATCGGATCGCACCAAAACGAACGTCTCACCTGATCCGCATGTAAAACCGTATTCGTCTGTCTACGAACACTAACACGTTGGCTGACCTCACTTCCGTGATCTTTTCTGGCATTCATTTCACAAGTTAACACGCATAGTACGCACGAGTACGTGATCACCTACAGTGAATATCCTTGATGATCCCCGACGCTTGTATTCGCAACAGACCTCCTTTTCAAACTTTTTTTCCTTACTGCCTCTATGTTTGACTTGAGCAAATACAACCTTGTACGAAGTATACGTTTCAATATCAGTTCAACAGGAGTTTTACTCGGGAAGACGTGTGGCGTCATTCTGTACGCGAGCAGAAAGTTTTCAACCCTGTGGTGAAAAGACCTCCGGCTTTTGTTTCCTTTATCCTCTAACAACTGCCTCGGCAGCAATGTTTTACCGCTTCAACTCCGTGTTTTGCTAAGTCGTTTGATTGGGAATGAAACAAAGGGGTGAGAGTGCGCTTGACTCTGTTTGCCTACAATAACTCCTTGACCTTTTTCGTTCGGAACTGTCCTCATTACCTGAAACAATCTGAGTTGGAAGGACATGACCTGCAAACAATGATCGGATGTTTTGACAGTCTTCTGTGCAATCATCTCGGTTATTATTTTTACCTCTAGCCTTTAGGAGTACGAGTCGACAACAGGAGGAGACATCTTGTTTTCTTTTTCAGCGAATTCGAGATTCACCCTTTCCTAACAATTTTTGCACCACTTCCAAGGTGTCAGGGATGTGGCGTGTCCAGCAGATATTACGACTTGACAAATTCGACACTGTTTCACAGTCTTCTCAAGGCAACTGGCGATCTCAGGTCATTCCACCATTGACCCTGCAAGTGTTTTCATTTTGGTTATGCCAATGTGCCGTTCACGCAAGTGACACTACTTCACTTTCAATTTACTTCGGTAACACCCCTCTGTTAGTCCAAACTAGACAACCGTCATCCAAGGAAAGTTCGAATCGTCTTACAGAGAAAGGCAGGTGCTTATCGTCTACTCCCTTTAACCAGCCGTGCCATGTCATCCCGCTCCCCACGCGCAGGACCGGGACTTTTGATCTTTTTTGCTTGATATATTTTGCAGTTATCGGCTCTTACAAGCGAAAAGTAAAAAAAAAAAGAAATCCTCTGTCGCATCCGTGGCTTTTGACAGTGGCAGGCGTGAGAAGTCATAGGCGTTGCTTGTATGTTCCCCTACTTTATGCAGAATAAAAAAAAAAAGAAAACTAGAATTCGCTAGAAACATAGCCCAGCGATGCGCTCGAACGGCAGCTACCGCACTTGAGGGATGTTTGGCACCAAATATCACCGTGAGAAGTTGGTTATCTGTGATTCCGTTGGATTAATCGAGAAAACAGCGCGACAAACACAGACACGAATAGAAGCGGACAGGACGATCGCAGATGACAACTAAGCGTTTATTGAAGAAGCACATAAGAACCGGACAATAAACTTGAAGTTAAAAAACAAAAAGTTTATAGTTTGTGGTGACTGCTGTGGACAGTAGGAGAAGAAGGCGACAAAGAGGGAGGGAGGGGGGGAGGCAAAAGAAAAAAGTGACATCCGGGGGCGAACAGTGCGTGCGGCGCGAGAAGATAGCAGCTGCCGGTCGTGGAAGGACGACGATGATGGAACGCTGATTTAGTGAGTCGCTCGTGGAACGTCGACGTAGCTGGGACGCTGATCTTGTGAGTCGCTCGTGAAACGACGACTGTGATGGGACGCTGATCTTGTGAGTCGCTCGTGAAACGACGACGGTGGTGGGACGCTGATCTTGTGAATCGGTCGTGGAACGACGACAGAGCTGGGACGCTGATCTTGTGAGTCGGTCGTGGAACGACTACGGAACTGTTACGATGATCTTGTGACTACAGGTTTCATTAACCTAATCGGTGGTATAATGTGATTTCTTGTGGACCGGGCGGAGCGCAGCTGGGGTCGGGCGTGAACATCCCGCAAGTTTTTTTTAAAATAAACTTTTAGTTGTCATTCATCGCTGCTCCCTCCCACTTCTTCTACTCATCTCCGTGCTTGTTGCGCTGTTTTGCTAGATTTAGTCATGAACCAACTCGCCTGCATCGTCACCTTAATTCCGTTGAAACTGGGACCATCGAGATACTTTCTAAATTACTTAATTTCATGTACAATGACCAGAGCTTCTTTTAGAGCGCAGCTCTTAGGCGCCCGTTTCCGGCTTGAGCGGCGTCGCCGTCGCCGTCGGCGTAACCGCACGTTGCATGCAACTCAGGTTGCATGCAACCTGTGTTGCATGCAACTTAGCGTTGCATGTCGCCATAACCACGCGTTGCAAGCAACTTAGGCTGCATGCAACCTGGGTTGTATGCAACCTGAGTTGCTTGCGACCCCCGAAGTCACGTGACCCCCAGGCCACGGGACCCCCGAGGTCACGGGGCCCCCCAGGTCACGTGGCCCTCCAGGTCACGTGACCCCCTTCCCGAGGTCTCGTGACCCCCTACCGTGCCTTCCCCTCCACCTCAAGAGCTGCGCTCTAATTCGGCGTTACAGGGAGTTGTAAACGGCTTTCATTTTTTGAATGTGCACATAGGTGCGCTCGGAAGGGGTCAAAGATCGTGACGGGAACGCAGTTGGTCGTTCTCCTTCGTCTACAATGTGCGACAGTACCGCGCGCAAGTCGTAACTTGAGGCAGCACACGTGAGCTGAATTGGTTTCGTGACGTCAGACAGTTCAAAGACCATGTCTTGACTTAGCAACTGTATACACTGATTGAAACTTTCGTCAAATTGGCTTGACCACTTCCATATGTTGCCCTTACGCAGCAACTGGTATAGGGGTTCTAGCACATTCTCTAGCATAGGTAAGGATTTGGCGTAAAAGTCTACCATGGCCAGAAATGTCTCAGCTGTGTCATGGTATTGGGGTTGGATGCTTCTCTAATCCCTTTTACCTTATCAGGCGTAGGATATAGGCAATACCTGTCCAGTTCGTGTCCCAAGTACCGGAACTTTTCGTTCAAGAACTTGAGCAGCATAACATGCATGCGAATACCGAGCTCACTCCAGGCATGAAGCACTTGCTCTGTTTGGCGGTAGCACTCTGTTTGGTCTTTGCCAGCGATCGGAACCTCGTCTAAGTAACAAGTCATTCCAGGGATGCTTTTCAAAATCTGGTTCATAAGATCCTACTTCATAGCGTGGTCGCTTGCTTCGACATTCGGTAAACGCCGGAACATAAACAGTCCCATGTGCGTATTAACCGTGACCGAAAATTGCGCTTGCTCGTCCAGTTAGAGCTGCAGGTACGCTTTTGACAGGTCCAAGACAGTGAAGACGGTTCCTCCAACCAGGGACGCAAAATACGTCCTCTAGAAGGGGCAGCGGACAACCCTCTACTTTAATGGCCTGGTTTACAATGACGCTATATTGTCTACCTAGTCTTTGCTCTCTTCCGGTTTCCTAAGGTATGATAACTAGCGGCGTCGCCCGGGCACTATGCCTGACAAGATGCGTGACACCAGATTTATTTAAATCGCTTTGTGTTTTTTTACACTTGCGTCCGCAAGCTTTATGGTACTGGTCTAGACTTACAAAAGACTGAATTCGCTTCTTTTTTGTCACAATGCTTCCTGTGAATCCTTTAATGGCACCATATCCTGGCTAAAACAAATCGCGTTACTCCTCTTTGGTCTCTTTTCTGCTTCCGCAGTTTCTATCTGAACGACTTCTCACGTTCAGCACAACTTCGTGGCTAAACCTTCTTACGGCGTTAGGCAGATATATCTTAGTTTTTGAAAAATCTGTCACGACTTAGGACAGTCGGCATGCGTGCGCCTTTTTCATGCTTTACAGTCAGCAAGGGCAGGTGGAAACTATGGTCACAATAGCGTACCTCGACCTGAGCAACCCTTTACGCCGATAGAGGTACCAATGTACGCTCTGGGATTAACGTCGTCGTTTCGTTGCGTTAATTTAGTGAAATTCTTAGTGAAGTATTTTTCTGACATAACCGTGACAGCCGAACCTGTGTCTAATTCCATGGGAATCTTCTTGCCGTCCACCTTTACGTTTACGATTATGAGGGGCAGACTCCCATCTTTGTGCGCATGCCAGTACGTTAGCTAATCCTTAAAAAAAACTACAGATGGGTGTATGTTTACACAGCCGAGAACTCAGTTTGCATCAACGGGCGACTTCTCTCCCAGTTGTAGATAAGAAATTTAGCCAGTGCAGTTCAACCGCTAGCCTGGGGTCTTTAACGTGCACCACGCAGTGGTGATGCGCGACCGCACGCCGGTACGATGCTCATCCAGATCGAAACCGGCATGGCTAGGGATTGAACAGACGGTCCCTGGGTTCTGCAGCGCGGGCTTTCGCTCCAGGTGCTCCAAGCTGGTGTGCGCTAGCCAGACTTGTACGTAACGCGTTACAAGTAATAGATTACTTGTAATCGATTACATTTTATTGTAATTTTGTAACGCTTCAATTACTTGCTTTACGGAGCAACGATCCTTGTAATTGAATTACTTTTTTGCTGTAATGGATTACAAAATTACCCAATACAATTTTTTCAGCTGCTTTCTTTTTTTTTTTTGGGGGGGGGGAGGGATTGGGGGAGGGGTTAGTTGTGCTGGAGTCACTCACCTCTAAGCAACTTTTTTTTTTCTCAAGATTAATAAGTATGGGATTTTGACGATTAGAAGGCCAGTTGAGTATGGTTCGTTTCCTGGGTACATTTTTTTTTCTGGTACACTGGAGACTACGTCCGTGTATGAAAAATGACCTTATCCAGCCTCTTGTGAGTAATGTATTTAAACAGCTCTCTTTTTATTTCTTTTTCCCCGAGAGGGATTGGGTGTGTTGGCGTCATTCACTCACCTCTAAGCAAAAACGGTCAAGGCTTTTCTTTTTCGGTACAACTGAGCGCAAGTTTACAAGGATTGTGCTACCGTAATAAAAAAGAAAAAGATGAATGAAAAGAAACCTAGGAAGTAATCGATTACTTCTTAGTAATTTTTCGATGACTTTTTCAGGCTGTAATAGTAATTGTAATCGGACTCTTTTAACAGTCAAGTGATAGTAATTGTAATCAGTTACTTTTTTCAGTAACGAGTACAAGCCTGGTACTAGCCCACTGGGCCACCGGTCCCCCTCAGTTAATATTTCTCAGATCGTTATTTGTGAACCTGGTGTACAACCTTTCTCTTGCACATTTTGTGATATGGTTACAGTTGCTTTTCAATAAAGGGCAACTCAGTGGTGCACGCTGTCCGCCATATCTGTGACACAAACGAGCAGTCTCTGTATTCCGCTTCTTGCTTGTCCTTTTTTCAGACGCTCTGCTCACTGCCTGAGGTTCGTTGCTTTTCCGTGTACTGTTTGGCTGGATTGGATGCACCTCGCTGCCAGTTAACGTCCCAGGCTCTTGCGGTGGTGGCGTGAGGAATCATTTTTTGGGTGTCCTTTTGCTCTGCTTCCATGACAACGGCTATATTGCAGACACGCTCCCAGGAGACCCCGTTGTCTGGCAGGGCAAAACCACAACATCCAATCGCGTCCGTCCGGTGGCGAGCAATCAGTCGCGCCCGGCGATCTTTTTCCAATAAACTGTCAAACAAGGACGTCGTGGCGAATCTCTTTAGCTCGACGATAAACTGTGCGATGCTTTCGTTCTGCTCCTGGTTTCGCGGATGGAAACGATAGCGTTCAGTAACTACCAAACACTTTGACGCGAAATGTTGTTGGAGCACATCAAGGGTCTCTTCATGCTTGAGTTGGGCTGGTGTCTTCCCCAGCAGTAGATTACGCAGCGTAACGTAGGCCTTTTCCCTGAGGACTGTTAGTAAGACTTGTGATGTATCTTATAGTTAATGGGAGCTGTAGCTAAGAGAAGGCGCTACAAGCTTAGCACTCATTATCATCATGTAGATACTTCCTCGTCAACGCCGTTAAAAGAACATTAAATTTCTGGGACCCTTCGAAGGTGGTCACTCCGGGTCCGTCGTGCGTCAAGGCACGCCTGGAATGATACAACAACTTGCAACTTCTTGGTTCAGCCGATTCAATTTACGTTTGCAAACAGCTCGAACCGTTCTATGTAGACTGCGATATTGCTGGAGTTGGGGCAGAACTTTGGAAGCTCTCCTAGAGTGGTAGTCATGGACGGCATCTCGAGTGTATCCCCATCCATCGCCGGCATTTGCGTCATAAAGCCAACTCATGACATCGGGGCACGAACAGTGCTTGCAAGTCTGAATAAAACCATTTACTCACTCAGACATGCGACACAGTTGTACCACTCACGCATGTCGTCGTCGCCCAAACGACAGACCTAGCATGCCCAAGACAACAGTCAATGGTGCCCTTTCATAAGCAGCACCGATATAAAAAGGCAAAATCATATCATGAAAGTAAACATCTTCGACAGAAATCTGTCTGGTTTCGGGAACAATATGAAAGAAAGAAAACTCAAACCAAAAGTTTAGAAACGAACAGTTCCCAACGTTTCGGGGTCGACTTGACTCCTTCTTCAGGGCCCGTTTGCTCGAAGCTGGTTAACTAACCGCGGTTAACCGGATTTCCCTACGAGGGGGAATTTTAGGTCATGTGACCGGCAGAGTAAGGACGGCGGGGAAACATGGCGGTGCCCCGGTGAGTGAGCGCCGCTCGCTTTGGAACTGATAGGTCGTTGTAGCTGCAATATCGGGCGCGTTTCTCAGCAATGAATGGTGCAGAAGGCTTTCGATTTGCCCTACCTCACTTAAAACGCAAAGCATGAGCAATGACCTCGCCGCATTTTTTAGATAGTCTTTTGATTCTGGCGATTCCTAAGCCTAAATGAACGCGACAGTTGTCGGCATGGCAACGTCTTTGAAAAGTGGATTGCCTTGACTCGATCGGCCGGGTAGCACACAAAAGCAAACAGCGTCCCAATATATCTTTTTCTAAATTTCCCAAGCACTGAGGTGCATGCTACGAGTGTAGTTACACGCGCTGCGCGTGCTGGCGTCTGCAGTAGTAAGTATCCTAAAGCAAAAAGCCTACAACAAATTTTGCCGTGCACGCGCGCTTGTCAAAGATTTATTATGATTATTTACTTCGAATATTTTATAAGTGGAAGGCGAGCGCGCGCGGATCGTTGAATTACACTTCCAGTGTTCCCCTCAATGTTAGGGTAATTTACTAATAGGCCAATTTTCACTGGAGCCGAATTACAGGTTTTTCAATTTATGACAGTGTAATATACAGTTCTTCAATGCTGACCAACCATGCTGCCGGTGTAACGCCTGCCTTTCACTGCTCACTTATTTCTCATCGTTTCTAGGACTGAACTTCGTCGTCCTCTTTCGAACTTGGAAGGAAATTTCAACGAGGCTTGTCTTCACTTCAGACAGCCAAATATATAGAAATTTTCCAAACAGGGGTTAATTTAGTTTTACCTTACCAATTATCTGTACCACGAGCAATAAAAATTGTTTCTTGAGCTCAAATGTATGCCACGCCGCGTCGCGAAAACATGGTAGCGCGCATTTTTGGGTCCCCCCATTTCGGGGACCTTTCCACGGAAGCCACTTATATTCGCTACAGCCAGGAGGTGACACCAGCTACCACCCCATAGTAAAACACGGAGCTATCGCTCATCCAGCCCTCGTCAAACTTGGCTAGGTACTTTTAGGTACCTAGTAGGGAAGGGCGGTTAACTTTTAACCGCGGTTAAAGTTAACCGGCTTCGAGCAAACGGGCCCAGGGGTGACTAAAATGGAATGGGACAGCGCGAGCTTCGACCTCTCCTTCCTCTTCTACCGAGTTGATGTTTTGTGAACGTGACGCAGGCCATGGACGTAAATATATGGTAGGGTACCAAGGGACCTGTTAAGGTTCCCCGGTGTGTTCTGGATATGCCACGACTCCAAGAACAGACGTTTTCGAATATGTGGCTCCATGTCTATCACGTGCGCGTTCCCGAAGTCGATCCGATGATCAAATACCTCGCAATGTTCCGCGACGGCGCTACGCTCGCGATCGAAATTGCGCACATCGTTCTTGTGCTGGCGCATGCGTTCGGGAAAAGATTTAGTTTCACCGATGTAGGCGGCGGGGCACTCTCCGCACGGTATCTTATAGACCATGCCTTGTGCTTTCTCTTTTGGGAGGCGATCTTTCGGCCTTGGCATGAGCCGTCCTAATGTTGAAACTGGCTTGTGCGTCACTTGGATCCCCTCTTTTTGGAGCACGCGCGCCAGGGTCTCGCTCGTCCCTTTTACATAGGGGACGCTGATGCGCGCGATGGGGCGGGGCTGTGTGTCACCCGACGATCCATGGTTGTTGCGCGTGCAGCATTGTCGACGGGCGACGCGTTGAACAAAACTCCTTGAATAGCCGTTTTCCTGGAGGTCAGCAAGTACGGTCTTTTTCTCCTGTCTTCTGTCTCTTTCCGACGAGCAGATGGTCTGTGCTCTAGACAAGAGAGTAGATACCACAGACGTCTTGTGACTCGCTGGGTGGTTCGAGTCAAAATCAAGGTAGCGTCCGGTCTGTGTTGGCTTCCTGTAGACCGTGAATCCCAGCTTGTCTCCTTGCCTTTGCACCAGAGCATCGAGGAACGGCAAGTTTGTTCAACGCGTCGCCCGTCGACAATGCTGCACGCGCAACAACCATGGATCGTCGGGTGACACACAGCCCCGCCCCATCGCGCGCATCAGCGTCCCCTATGTAAAAGGGACGAGCGAGACACTGGCGCGCGTGCTCCGAAAAGAGGGATCCAAGTGGCGCACAAGCCAGTTTCAACATTAGGACGGCTCATGCCAAGGCCGAAAGATCGCCTCCCAAAAGAGAAAGCACAAGGCATGGTCTATAAGATACCGTGCGCAGAGTGCCCCGCCGCTTACATCGGTGAAACTAAATCTTTTCCCGAACGCATGCGCCAGCACAAGAACGATGTGCGCAATTTCGATCGCGAGCGTAGCGCCGTCGCGGAACATTGCGAGGTATTTGATCATCGGATCGACTTCTGGAACGCGCACGTGATAAACATGGAGCCACATATTCGAAAACGTCTGTTCTTGGAGTCATGGCATATCCAGAACACACCGGGGAACCTTAACAGGTCCCTCGGTACCCTACCATCTATTTACGTCCATGGCCTGCGTCACGTTCACAAAACATCAACTCGGTAGAAGAGGAAGGAGAGGTCGAAGCTCGCGCTGTCTCATTCCATTTTAGTCACCCCTGAAGAAGAAGTCAAGTCGACCCCGAAACGTTGGGAACTGTTCGTTTCTAAACTTTTGGTTTGAGTTTTCTTTCTTTCGAAATCATATCAGTTTAACGCGGCCTATTCTATTGATAGAACATATCGCAGTCATTTATTTTGGTTCGACTTCTGACTGGCGTTGTTCTTTAAGGATTGACATGGTTTAAATTTGTCTTGAAGACATTAGTGAAATTAGTATAGTGCATTGAAGCAAACGCATGCACTGTGCGCTTGCGATAGTGTTGTGTGTATCGCACTTCGCGTGCGCCGAGCCCAGGCTGCTGTCTTGAATTGGCGCATGGCGACGCCGCGCACCCGGAGCATGCAGTACGCAAAGCTAACGCAAAAGTACAGCGCTTTTGTTTGCTCCTATACGCAACACTAGAATCCTCTTTTAAACAGTCGTTTCGGAGAGTGGAGCAGAATCTGGGGTGATCGGTGGCCGAGTGGGCTAGCGCATGCCAGATCGGAGCACGTGGAGCGAAAGCTCGTGCTGCCGAATTCAGAAATCCTGGGTTCAATATCACCCCTGCCCGCTTCGATCTGGGGGAGCATCTTACCGGCGTACGGTCGTGTGTCACTACTGCGTGACGCACGCTAAAGACCCCAGTCAAGAGGTTGTACAGCACTGGCTAAATGTCTCATCCACAGTTGCGAAACAAGCCGTTCGTTGAGGCAGGTTATGTTCTAGCCAAGGGGTGCACAACATACGGCCCGCGGGCCGCATGCGGCGCGCGCGCCTTTTTTAGCGGCCCGCGGCCCGGCTCAGCACAGAAAGTTGCTTACTATGCCATTCAATACACTGAACGCGCGCTTCGCAAGGCAAGCAGCAGTGAAACCCTCTGACCTACTTTTCTCAGTCTTCGGCGAAGGAACTACGATTTCTGAGTTCAAATTTTTCCTCCCCACTAATCCCGCTGACAAGAATAGAAAAGCGTGTGCAGCCGTACCTCTCCATGGTGTGGTTCAGTCTCAGCATATCTGTACACTAACGCGATACTTATTTCTCTCTCTCCCAACGGATCCCCTTCCATCTTTCACCACGGCTATAAACCCTCTCTCTTCCTGTTGGGATAGTTAGAACTTGCATCGTCGGATCAGAGGACTGCCCTCCAACGATGCCATTGAAGCTCATTGACCTCCAGTGTTCACCAGCGCGGAAGACTATGCATCGCGAATCTGAGCAGCATGAATTCTACGAAAACTTGGACAAGGGCAAGTACGGAAACCTGATGGACCACGCCTTATTTGAAACTGTCGTCACTTTTCGGGAACACGTATGTTTGTGAGCAGACCTTCTCACTGATGACTCTCAACAAGAACCGCCTTCGATCTGCCATTGCGGACATGACATTGCGAGATGTGGTAATGACGGCAGCGAGTGCGATGACACATGATATCGGAAGCTTGACCGCAGCCAAAAAGTGCAACACGTCGCACGAGCTGCGGCCCGCACAGTTTTTAATGAACGTAATTTTGGCCCGCCTAATTTTGTAGTTGTGCACCCCTGCGAGTCTAGGCTGAATAAACATACACGCACCTCAATTGTTTTTTGAGAGTGAACCTATATTGTCTCCCATTTCCGCGCCAAATCATCCGCAAACTGACTCGATTCTTTGGCCTTGTGACGTTAATTTAGCTGCTACATTTATCCGGAAAATTAAATTGCAGTGTAGCCCACGTTACGTCACTTTTCTTGCCAAAATTTGTTGGCAGATTGAATCGCTGTATAGGTTCCGTGAAATCAGGTTACGTGAATTATATTTTTCTGCTAATGTTTGTGGGGAAACCGAAGGTGTTTAGGTCACGGGATATGCACTTACCCGCTCAATTTAGAGCAAAACAACAAACAAAATCAAAATACTGGTCACGTGACTACAGGTCACGTGAAGTAAACTTTTCCCCAAAGTTTATAGGGGAAACTGAATTGGCGTACCGGTAATCTGTCGTTAATTTTCCCTAAATATAACGGGAAAACTAAAATTTTGTATATGTTTCGGAACATCAGGATACGTGATATTGCCGCGCACGTCGCCGAACAAGTGTGAGCGTGACCGAATGATTACCGTGCTTGGCATTCGCGCGGAGGCCCAGGTTTGATTCCTGAAGGCGGACGCTACTCTTATTCTTTCAATACAGCGTTCTCGTAAGTTCGAAAACCTTGTCGTCTGATCGAAGTTTAAATGTTCTACTCGCCGAACGTTCTACGCCAAATGTTCCAGAAACCCCGCGGGTAGAAAAGGTGCTCCAGGTGGAGGTCCGGCGTCAGTCTCGTTTTCGCTTCCTATTACGCCGCCAAATCACCGCCCGATGTTCTGCTGTCTGGACGCTTTTTCGTGATTTTATTTGGAACAATCCAACCCATCGCCCGATATGGCGCTGCCATTTGCTGTCGAAGCGGAGCGCGCACAGTGTAGTGTTCGTCCTAGTGTGAGCTCTTCAATCTATTTTCCTGGTCTGTGACGACACTGCATGGTTTGTTTATTAAATGTCTTCCCTGCGTTCTGAGCGGTGCGTAACTTGCTCCTCGCTGTCTCGTCCTTCTCTCTTGTCTCGAAACTAGGGCTGGGCAATTGATCCGTTAACCTTCCGATTAATCGATTAGGGCTTTAATCACAATCAATTTTTTAATTGGTTAATCGGTTTTTAAATTGGTACCCAAAAATGTCGATTGGACGCACGCACGGCTCTATCCTGGACGACCTGCCCAAACTAGAAGTTCGCAGCTGGAGCAAAAATATGTGAGTCTTTGATTCGTTGAAGTAGTGCCACTAAATAAGCTACGCTTCAGAGTAACGACACTGGGCCATATTGTGTCTTAAAATCAAGGTTGCCAGTTATCTGAAGCTTTCTCTGAAATCACAGGAAATGCTTTTCCGCCCTCCACATATGTTTAAACAGTTCGCGACAGAGCAAAGCAATATTGCGTGACCCTCCGAACACCGAAATCTAATGCTGAGGAAGTCGCACTTTCGAATCATGACAATCGGCAGTTGCGTCTGCTCTGCATACGAGCCAAAATGGCGGCGCCCACAACAATGTCGGGGAACGGAAGTGCCGATACTCTAAGCGAAGCTCATCTAGTAGCTCTAGGTTGAACTATATTTATCATCAATTGTAAACGTCCTTTGCGCCGCGTACCAGAGAGTAAAATAAGTCTTCAAAGGCAAGAGGAGTCGTTGCATTCTTTTTAATATATTATAAAAATCAACGAAACCAATTAATCGATTAATTAATCGATTAAAGAGTGGCTATTAATCGGGTTAAACTTTTTAATCGACGCCCAGCCCTACTCGAAACACATCAAAGTCTAGTGCTAGGCTTAGCATCTAAGGCGTAGCGTTTGAAACGCAGTACCAGCGCAAATAAAACAACCAAACGAGCCGGCAATTTTTTTTTTGGCGAACCGGATTAGCGTTAGCATTATATAAAAAGCAGAGCAAATCAACGCACCTTGCGTTCAGTCCTAGCTCATCGATCGAGGGCACCCACCCCTGACAAACAACCTTACCCGAGAAAAGATACGTGGTAACGCGGAAACGTTTTATATACGCTTCTTCATGTTTTGGGCCGATCCTTGAAGTGACCGACTTATAGCTTCCGCCAAGGGCTACACCAACCAATCAGGACTGGATTTTACGGGATTGACTTCCGGTAAGCGGACT
>JAZHYW010008639.1:0-119719 GCA_037355805.1 Ixodes ricinus | reverse complement strand
AACCTGGTTCAGGTGGCAAATATATTTATTTCGAGGAGCCGAAACTAAGCACGTCCGGCCGCCAGGACATACGGTGCCGAACGCCCGAGCTGCCAGCCACGCGAGCCCGTGCACCTGGCTTGATGGTCCCTTCGATGATGATAGCAGGCTGTCTGCTACATCTCCCCGATTACGAAGACTGGAAGCGCTCCGGTGCCATGCGTCTTCGTTGAGGGTACCTTGGAATGCGCTCCAAATTACGGGGTGAACCTCCTGTGCTTGCTGGAGTTGGAAATTCCGTTGGAGACGCAGTGCGTTCCACCGGTGGACTTCTGCTGACCGGAAACAGGAGGCCTTCGGAAGCGTCGGATGTGACTCTGTTCTTTAGGTGGTCAGCATGCACACGGCGAACTTTGAAGTTCTCATCCAGGACCTCGAAAATCACGCTGCCTACCCTTCCTTGAATCACACCCTTAATCCAGTGCTGTTTTCTCAGAGGGTGCTTGATCCAGACTTTTTGGTGAATTGCGAACGAGCGCGAGTTCAAGTGGCAGATCTGTGGAGACCTGGACGGTTTGGCCGAGGGTTTTACCAAATCAAGCACCGTCCTATAGTGTCTCTGGTTCAAAAGTTCGCATGGGGCCTTCCCAGTGGATATATGAGGGGTAATGCGGTATCGCATCAAGAAGTCTTGCAGGCTCTTCCGGCTGTCCTTTCCCTTTGCGCGACGAAGAGCGGTCTTGAACGTCTTCACGAAGTTCTCGGCTTGACCATTTGATTTCGGATGATACGGTGGCGTGAGAAGGTGGTCAATGCCGTTTTGAACCAGAAACGACTCGAATTCGGAACTAATGAACTGAGGTCCATTGTCCGTTACCAACTGTTGTGGAAGACCATGGTGCTGAAATATTTCTTTAAAGGCATCCATGGTCGCTGATGCTTTCGTAGATGTCATCGGTATGACTTCCGGCCATTTGCTAAAAGCATCAATGACGATGAGGTAGTGCTTTTGGTCCAATTCTGCAAAGTCTGCATGAAGGCGATGCCAGGGTGTTCCTGGATCTTCCCAACGATGCAGAGGGACTTGCGGTCGAGTGTCCGATATTGATGCGCACTGTTCGCACTGTTGAGTTTGTTTTTCGATTTCATGGTCCATTCTTGGCCACCAAACATAAGATCGCGCGAGCATCTTCATCTTCGTTTGGCCAATGTGACCCTCATGAAGCAGATCGAGGATATATGGCCTGAACTTGCTAGGAATTACCGTTCGAGCATTCCACAGAATGCAACCGTCGAGCTCGGCAAGTTCTGCTCTTTGCTTGTGGAACGGTTGAATACTTGGGTCAACGATCTTCGTTGGCCATCCTTCCAAGATGTGTGTGCGAACCTGGGAGAGTGTTTTATCCTTGGCTGTCTCCTTGGCGATGTCAGCTGCCCTGATGGGGAGCTTTGCCAGACTTTCGTTGTGGAGTGCGAAGACATCTTCAGACTGCAATTGAATGGAAAACACGCCTTGTGACATCTCTTGGTCAAAGGCTTGATCAGGGCCTTCAGCAAACCGGGACAGACCATCAGCGTTCCCAAACTTTTCGGTTGGAACATACTCGATGGTGTAGGCGTAATTCATTAAAATTAGCGCCCAACGTTGAAGTCTGTTAGCTGAAGTGACTGGAATGCCCTTGGTTGGTCCAAAAATGGTGGTCAAAGGTCGATGATCTGTGTACAAGACAAACTTGCGTCCCCAGAGATACTGGTGGAACTTACGTACACCAAAGATGATTGCCAGTGCCTCTTTCTCAATTTGGGCATACTTCCGCTCCGTCTTCGTAAGTGTCTTTGAGGCGTGAGCGATGGGACATTCCCTTCCATTGATTTTATGGTAGATCACTGCTCCAACTCCCTCTGATGAAGCATCTGCCGCAAGGTAGATCGTCTTGTCAGGGTCGAAGTGGGCAAGAGCTTCGGTTGCTGATAGATGCTGTTTGATCCTGTCAAAAGCGTCCACACAATCGGAGGTCCAGTTCCAGGCAGTGTCCTTTCGTAGAAGGGCGTTTAGTGGTGCGGACATCTCGGCCAAGCTTGGCAGGAACTTACTGTAGTGTTGGATCATCCCCAGAAGAGATCTCAGCTGGCTGACATTTTTGGGCTCAGGCATGTTGAGGATAGCAGAAATCTTCTTAGGGGACGGACTGAACCCTTCACCGTGAACCACTTGTCCGAGATATTCTACTTGCTCTTGAAGAAAGCTGCACTTGCTTTTCTTCAGAGTGAACCCGTATTCTTCGAGGCGCTCGAGGACTCGTTCCAGATTCCGAAGATGATCGGAAGTGTCCTTCCCGGTTACAATGATGTCGTCTAGATAACAAGCCACGCCATCAAGACCTGCAGTGACCTGGTCCATTGTTCGTTGGAACACGGCTGGTGCCGACGCAATTCCAAAAGGCATTCGATGGAATTGAAACAGTCCTTTATGGGTGTTGATTACAAGGGCTTGCTTGGCTTCGTCGTCTAGTTCCATCTGAAGGTACGCTTCGGAGAGATCCAACTTCGTGAATCGATTGCCTCCGTTGAGCTTGGCAAACAGTTCTTCAGGTCGTGGTAGAGGATACTGAGCGATGTCCAGTTGAGGATTTACGGTGACGCTGAAGTCTCCACACACGCGGACTGAACCGTCAGCTTTGGGGACTACCACGATTGGCGTTGCCCATCTGGATACTTCAACTGGTGAAATAACCTTGTTGTTGATCTGTTTCTGCAGATCCTTTTCTACCGCCGCACGTGTCGCGAACGGAATAGGTCTCGGCTTGAAGAAGCGTGGTGTTGCATCAGGCTTGAACTGTAGCTGAACCTTCAGCTTCGTGCAGCAGCCAAGACTGTCGGTGAACACGCGCGAGAATCGCGTGAGCATTGATTCCAGCTTGGCGCGTGTAGTCAGTTCAACGGATCTAACAAACAATCTGTTCAGATCGATCTTGAGCGCATCAATCCACGTTCTTCCAAGCAAGTCGGTGTGTCTCTTCTCTGTCACCACGGCTTCCAACGCAGAGGTCTGTTGGCCTAGTGTGACGTTAAGAACGCACTGTCCCTTGAGAGGAATTGCCTGGTTGTTGAAACAACACAGGTTGCACTCACTTTTCTTGAGTCGCGGGCATCCGAGCTTCTCCCAGGTGTCAATGTTCAGTAGTGTCAGCTTGGAACCAGTGTCCACTTGCAGATCAACGGGGATTCCTTGGACGAGACAGGTGACAAATTCGCCGTCTCTATCGCGAGTAGCGAAAACGTTCGTGACGGTTTTGACGTCCCGTTTCCGGTTTCCTCGTTGTTTGTTGCGGTCGCTGGAGTGGCACATCTTTGCAATATGGCCTTGCTTGCCGCAGCTGTTGCAGGATTCATTCCGATATCGACAAGTAGACTCTACGTGGTTGCTGTTGCCACACCGGAAACACTTGGCTGGGGTAGAAGCAGGATGCTTTACTTTGTCGACGTGCAGCGCATTTTGGTCAGGACGATTCAACTGGAGGGACTCCGTTTCAGCCCTGAGATAGGACTCGGCCAGCCGCAGTGCAGTGTCTAGCGTTAAGTCCTTCTCCATTACCAAACGTGCCCGGATGCGTGAATCGTGAAGGCCAACAATGAATGCCGTCAAGAGTGAACAGTTCCTGGCGTTGGTCTCCGTCTCATATTCGCAAGTTGCAATAATGGACCGTAATCTTGCCAGGAACTCTTTTACGTTCTCCGATTCCTCTTGACGCGCCGAAAATAGCTTGGCTCGCTCGAACTCCTTGAATTTCCTCGGAGCGAAGTGATCCTGGAGCCGTGTAACGAGGTCTTGATACGTCAGCTCGGAGAAATTCTGAGGCTGAACCAGGGTGTACAGCAGCTGAAACGTCGTCGATCCAAGTGAAGCTATCAATAAATTTTTCTTGTCGACGTCGGCGGTTATCTTCGCGACGTCCAAGCAAGCTTGAAATCTTATCTGATAGAGCTTCCACTCTTCCTTGTCGGAGTCGAACGTCCCAGGGCCATGGAAGCGGTGGGTGCTGCTGTCTCCCACGTCTCGGTCGTTGGAGCTGCCGCTGGTCATCAGGGGTTCTTGGTTTTCGTCGCCAATGTTGTAACCTGGTTCAGGTGGCAAATATATTTATTTCGAGGAGCCGAAACTAAGCACGTCCGGCCGCCAGGACATACGGTGCCGAACGCCCGAGCTGCCAGCCACGCGAGCCCGTGCACCTGGCTTGATGGTCCCTTCGATGATGATAGCAGGCTGTCTGCTACAAATATCAGTTCTTTCGATCGGTCCAAAATTTCTCTTTCGAAGGAAGACAGAATTTGCCGGTACCGTGAACGACAGTTCTAAAGTAGAGGTCCAGCCGCCCCTCGTCCACTGCCATCCGCTAGTCCCACCATACGCGGAACGACGCCATGTTGAGAATTATGCAGTGAACGCACAGAATGCTTCCGGTTGTCCGTGCGACCTTTTTTTTTCAATCAACGCATTTGCAGCTTTCTTGAAGCCACAAAAAATGGGTTTCATATCTTTTTCTATTTTTAATATTGACTGTGTGCCTTCAATGACCCACGACTTTGATTAAATTTGGTGGTCGCATCGATACCCTAGAAAACGGCCAGTGACCACAAAAAGAGAGTGAGCGCGACTCAAACCGGCCAGTTCTTGATCGGCAGTTTTCGGGGCGGAAAGAATCCGAATTTCGAGCCGCAAATTGTGTTCTGGGTAGTTGGGCTCTCATATGTCACGCACAACTAAAAACCTCGGCGAGCATAAATACCCTGCCAGTGTCCCTTTAAGAATGACTTTAGGGACGACCTCGGGAACAACTTCTCGGACAACCTCAGGCGACGACGTCTAGGACGACCTCAAGAATGATGTCTAGGACGACCTCGAGGACGACCACTAGGACGACATCTAGGACGACGCCTAGAGGAATTAGCCTTTCCACTCTGGTGAAAACCAGAGTGGAAAGGCTGGAAAGGTTGCCGCCATTTATGAGCGAGGCCGGCAAGCCGGTTGTCTGGCTGCCGCCGTCGCTCATAGATGGCGGTAGCTGTCCAGAGTTTTGTGTCGCCATTTGTTTGGCACCGGACACGATCCTGGGGAACCTAGCCCTTAACAGCTCCGCCTAAAATTGACGAAAAACACCGGGAAGTCAGGCCACACGGACACCGTGAAACTGTCCGCAGTACCGTTTCCTTCCCACGCCGTGGAAGTCGTTACCGACTCCCGCGTCGTGGGAAACGGTACCGCGGACAGTTTCACGGTGCCGTAAACACGCGGGAACCTGCTACAAACTTGCCTGTCACATGTACCGGTACAGCCGATTGCGCGGTTGATGTGATTTCCGTCGGACATCGCGTGATGTCCGACAAGAATCGAGGTGTCGGCGACGTTTCGCGAATTCTTATGTCACAGATATTTAGCCAGAAAGACAAGCTGCGCGATCGACTCGGGGGACGGCGTTCGTATGGGATATTACGGTGCTCGACTAACAGTCGGGAACGACTTGTTGTGGCAAGCAGTGAGCCGAAGCTATGGAGCCGAGATGCGTCCTACCACTACGCAACCAAATGCAATTCGCAAAAATTATATAATTTTATTTGTTTTATTTTGAAATATATTGAATTACAAGTTCTAAGCACGGGCATGCAAATAACGAATAGTAGTTCAAGAATTGTAAGTTTAATCTAATATAAAAGCTGAAAATATTGATTGAAACGTCGAATAATTAATTTTTATAAACGTAAGGTCAAATTTAAATCTGGTCGATACCAATTTTCGTGCAAGGAAAGCGGTTGAGTCGGAATATAGTAGTGTTACTCAATGTGAAGAGCTTCTTGCTCAATGCCCGTGTTGCCAGGATGGCCATGTACAGTCGAACTTTTCCATTGTTGCCAAAGCATGTGAAAGCACTTGTCAACCAACGATTTTGGAGCCTTGGAACAGGGCTCTTTTTTTGTTGACAACTTTTTTCACGAAGTACATGGTTCAGTTTTGTTTACATTCGGTACCATGGTTTCATACAAGTCGGGTGCTCCAAGCTGCCAGATATAAAGGGTGCGGGCCTAAGACCAAAAACATTTCGCATGCCTTACAAAATTTTGATTTAAAATGTGCATACCTGAAACTGGGCGTGTCAATCGTCATTTTTTTTTTTTTTATAGTGAAGCTGTTAAGGGTTAGTTTTCCCAGGATCGTGTTCATCAACAAACAAATGATGACACAGAACTCTGGACAGCTACCACCATCTATGAGCGATGGCAGCAACCAGACAACTGGCTTGCCAGTTGTCTGGTTGTCGCCATTGCTCATAGATGGTGGCAACCTTTCCAGCCTTTCCACTCTGGCTTGCCGACTTGCGGCCGGCCATTACTTCATTCCCATCATAGTACAGCTTTGCTGGTCTTCCTTCTTCACCAGAATGGAAAGGCTGAAAGTTCTTTTACAGTTCAACTTTAGGGCGATGAAAATTAATATCAGAGAAAATATTAAGCGTGGTCCAAACCGACACATATTTAGGATTTGTGTACCGAACATGTAAAAAATAACATAAAAAACGTAAAAGAAAAAAAAACGCGTAAAAGAAACGCACGAATATGGAGCAGAATTTTACGTTTTGGTTTGTATGGCCATCCGGTCCAGTGGTAAAGCGCGGTTTGGACCGCGCTTTATTGCTTATGCTGAATTTTTTTTGCGTCCTGTTGACGTGGGATTATTGTATTACTCTGATTACTTGCAATTTTCTGCCGCTCATCATTTCGAATGGGTCGCGTAAAGTCTTTGGCATTACCACGGGCCAAGTTCCCCGAGAGAAACTTTCCTGTAGACCAATGACCACAGACTGCACGAGCAATTCACCGAGCCTCCATCGAAGAAACAGCCCATGAACCCTTGCCCTCTTTGGTCTTCAGTCTCGGTGGAGAAGTCTCATCGGGAAATGACGTCATGCAACGTGGACGAGCAACAGAGCTCCATTTTACCTCACGATGGATTGCAGCGGATGCTACGCAGCCATCAGAGCCAATTTAATGACACGAAAGTGTCGCGCGACCTCCTGGAGAGGCAAGGCGCGTGATCGCACGACGCAGTTCAGAGTGCTAAATTGGCTAGGATGGCTCGCTGCATCCGCATGCGACCCATCGTGAGGTAAAACAGAGCACAGAGCGGGCGAGAACATGTCAAGGCTAGGAGAGTTAATTCTAGGGTCAAATTTCAGAAAGCCAAGACTCTGTCTTCAGAGCACGAACGCAATGCACCTAATGGCCGGTTTGAGCATGCTAGGAACAAAGTGCATTAAGGTAGTACTTGCCCAGGCTTGGAAACGTCGCAAAAAGCCCGAACACCTGAAAAAAGAGAAAAAATAAAAGAAGCACAGTCAGGCCTTGGCAACGACTGAAATTGGGCACGATGTGACCACTGCAGTGAAGCGACTGCACGAACCACGTTCATAAACAGTGCACTGAATCAATAGAACAGTGGCCGTGAGCCGAAGACCGGCCTTTATTACGAGAGCGAGTACTTTGACTTACCAGTCGTTTCAGTGTGGCGAAACATGGGCGAGGGAGCTGAGGTATCGTCGACTGCGCAAGAAAAATAAAAGTAAAAAATAATAAGAAAAAAGTTGGTTACGCACAGATCGCTTTAGATTAAGGTGTCCAGCTGAGCAGCATTTTCAAATTCCCTCAACTTCCACGGTTTCCCACTGACTGCATTGCCAAATATTTTCAACCAATTAGATAAATCAAAGACAGTACCGTAATATCCTGGGAGATGCCCCACCACCAAAAGATAGCCCGCCCCCTATTTTTGGCTCGATTTGCTGTTTTATTTTAAAGGCCGAAAGATAGCCCACTTCCAGTAATCATACAGTTTGGATCTATGATGACCTTGGCGTAAATACGGCTCGTTAGCTATGGCAGCATATAACCGAACATTGCTGGCTGGGAAGTACAGTCAAGTCAACTTTGCCTCACTGTCCCTCACCACAATAAGAAGTTTGGCAGAAAAACATGATTTAAAAATAACTTTTTCTTCAGCTTTTCTTCGATGTACACCAAAAGATAGCCCACCCCTTATTTTCCCTCTGATTTGCTCTTGATTTTAGTGGGCTATCCCTCAAGATACTACAATGGTTTTTCAGGATTTTGAAATTGTTGTTTATAGGCGAATGTCAGTTCTTTATTGGCCAAAAGATTAATCCGATTCAACGTGGATTTGTAAAAGGAAGATCAGTTGAAACCAACTATTGTACACATCCTGAAAAAACGGAGACAGTTTTTTAAAAAATCTATAACATCAACCAGCTTGCCTGTTTACTTACACTTTCTTCAACTTGTGTATTTCTTTTATTGCTCGTCACTGTTTTTTTTTTTATAACAAGGTCAAGTTGATACTGTGTACTTTGATATGTCAAAGGCTTTCGACACAGTAAATCATTTTTTTTTCTCATTGCCGAAACTTCGGTTGTATGGCTACACCCTCAGTATCTTCCCTCTTATAAATCATACCTACCATTACATCAAAATGAGGTTCGTATTTCAAACACATCATCTCATCATTACACTTCAACACTGGGTGTTCCACAGGGCTCCAACTGAGGCCTTTTTTTATTTTTCAGAAATGATATTGTCTTTGTTGTTAGAAATGCTAAGATTCTTTTATTTGCCGATGATACAGTGGCGTCACAAGGGGGGGGAGGGCGGACCGGCCTGGGTGCAGCGCTCAGAGGGTGTTGCGTGCGGTCCACGAGAGCGAGGGGTGGGGGACGTCGCGGTGGGCCACGTGAGAGCGGAGGGAGGGGGAGTCGTGGCGGGCCACGCGAGAACGGGGGGGGGGGGTCGCGGCAAGCTATCGCCTTGGGTGCCGCTGACCCTCGTGACGCCACTGCGCTGATATCAAACTTTTTTGGTTTGTGGATCTGATGATTGTTCATTACTAGGAACAAGATATTAATTGAGTCAATGTGGTGTGCATGCAATCTATTTCTTAACATGCAGAAAACGAAAATTATGTTCTTGTCCAGAAAGCGTGATCAGATTGATTCACTCTAAACAGAAAAATCGTGATTCAGCATGTCAGTTTGTGACCTTGGCATTCTTGTACATTACTTTCAAGGAACAAGTTACATCAATAGACTTCCATTCGTATGTTGGGGATTTTGTATGACGGATCATTTTCATAAATTTAAATGTCTAGTTCATTTATTTCACACTTTTGTACATTTTAGACTTGAATTTAGTTCAGTGGCATAAAACTCTGACTGCCAATTTGAGCACAAAACGTCCGAATAATAGACCAGTCCGAAAAATCAACAGATAAAAACTTGCCTCTATGTCTAAGCGTGGATTTAAAAAGCCGTCGATAGCGCCTTGCTTCTGGTTACTCCTCCGCTTGTGTTCGGACACTTTCTACTAGCTTGAGAATCGCTGCCTTTCTTTCTAAGCGTTAGTTGTCGAGTACTTTCCATGCTTCTGTAGCGACATTTCGCGGCGGCGGAAGAGCAGATGGAGGCCATGACGTCTAAGCCAGCATAGTTTGAAAACACGATTCACTGAGACGAGATAGAGGCGCAAGTCCATGACTGCAGAACTGACGAGTGAACAAAGCAAATGGTAACAATGATGATGATAATGATGTAGCATAGCGTCACCTAGCGGTAGGTCTTAGCAGTACTCGAAGTAGCACTGCCAAACCAAGCCAATCCATGTGCAACCAACATAGAAATCCTAAAATGGCGGTTCCTCGGTAATGTTTCCCGCTGATTGATTGCGACAATTTTGTCCGAAAGATGAAACTTTCGGACTTGAGATTGTCAGAAATATCGGCCGTGAAGCAATTCACGGTTCCTCCTTTAGGTCCGAGCTATTGAACAAATTCGAATCATCGGCGTCCGAAAAATCTGATAGGCGACTGTACCTTGATTTAGAAGATCTATCGAAGCGACGAGTCACTCATGACTAGTTATTTTTACACAACGTCAGTTTAGGAAAAGTTGATGGTAGTATTTCATTGGTGTTACCTGTGAACTTTCATGCCCCCTTCAGAGTAGCAGATTTATTTTGCCATTTTAACCGAATAACCATCCTCATGCCTCGCTATGTCTAGGATTCAGCATCTCATAAGGAAACTTATGACCTCGATATTGCTGATAATGTTTTGGCAAAAGTAAAATATAGGTAGTATTTAATGTTTTGTGTTGCTTGCATTTTTTTTTTTTAGTATAATTTCTTTAGCAGCACGTTGATGGAATGTAGTGCATTGTCTTGACAGTAATGCCTATACTATGAGAGGGTGAAACTGTTTAATGTTCTAATGTACTGAGTGAATGCTTTGGTTCATATTTTTAGTGTTCCAATAAGTAGGCTTAATGGCCATTTTGCACACTACCAGAAAAATGAAGTATCACTATGATCTTTAGCAGACGGCACTGATACGACACTGACATTGCATGACAACACGACGTCCCACGATACACTCGCGTGACGCATCGTGCGATGTCATGACCGCATGCGACACTAAACAACCATCAAGTGTAGCGGGGAAATTTTCCCGCCAAGGTTAGTGGGAACATCGTGCAACACTGACAAGATCACATGACGTGGTCACGTGACACAAATTCTCACTAAATGTAGATAAATTTTCCTACGAATTTAGAAATCTAGTGGGAAATTTTCACGCAGAATTCATGGAGAAAACTTAATAGAGAAACCCATCGCGCGATGTCAGTCGCGTGACACTGATTCCTCGCTTAATTTGGTGGGTTCCTGCCTACATAAAGACACATGAAAGCAGATTTAAGTTACTCAATGGTTCCACGAATTTGAAGAGTGCACTACATTGATGCTCTAATCCGACGCCAGCTCCCAGGTTTCTTGAGCGTCCGCTACTCACACGTGGGTCCGGACAGGAGAGGGAACAGAGGGGATGCAGCGGACGTTCTCCGTGCACAGCCCAGAGGCATCTGGAAAATGTGCAAGGACGCGCTTGCTCGGGCACGCCCTGCCCAAGTTCAATTTCCCACTTTCCAAAAAGGCCACATTGTCTTTGCTGCTAAAAGAGTCTAAGTGTGGGAGAGTTGACATGGTAAGACATCCTTACTTAATTGGCTTCCAGTGTCCCCAATTGTGAGGCACTGTAAATTCTGCCTTGTGTAGAAGTAATTTTGGAGTTCCATGTTTATGGGTTCTCTTTTCTGTAGGTAAACAGTCTTTTGCTCAGTGTGCCTTGCTTCTCAACTCCAGCATTTTCCTCATAGATTTGCCTGAAAATTTGCTAAACAGAACATTGCTGAAATAGTAACCCAAATATTGAGCCAAGATAATTGTTTTTTGCTAAGTTATTGAATTTACAATTTTGGTTCTCACCGTGTCTTTCAAAGTGAAAAGTCTCTACTGGCAACAATGAAAAAGTGACGTCAGCGGAAGGCATGGGTTCACTCTTTGGACTGTAGACTTTGGTCCCAACTGATTACAAGCAGTTTTACGGTATCAAATGAATGCTTTGGGAGCTCGCTCCAGCACCCGCGCAGCACCACCACGAAAGAAATGCCCGGCATAGTCCATTTTTAGACTGCCCCCTTGACCTGCAAGCCTGCCTTCCCCCTACGTCATGGCACTGAAAAGCGCATGTATATTTATAATTTTAATTTTGATATCATTTCACTTGCCGATTTCACAATAACTCTTCTGAATTTCACGATACTAAATAGCATACTGGAAGGGGCCGAGATTCAGAAAATATAGCTAATTGGGGTAGCTAAAAATTCACCGGAGTACTTCTTTAAGGGAGGACACTTACGAGGAAGCTGAACCTTTGAACTATTAGTCATATTTGTATGAAATATGCAGGGCACATTCACAGCTGAGAAAGAGGATGACATGCACAAAGTTTATAAATTTATCCTCCAAAGAGTTCCATAAAAGTACATCAAATAAACATATGAGGAAAACTATAATTCAGAAGAAACAATGATAATGGCCAGCCTTTTGGGTGGAACAGAGTAGAACACCTGTGATCATGTGGGAAAATATTTAGAGAAATTATACCATTTTGAATAGAAGAGAAACCTGTGGAAAAAAAGCTTTTATTTTCTTGCACGCAGTACGTTGAAGATACTGCAGCTTTTCATAATGAAAGGCCATGAAAATGCAGAAAGTAAGCTCACAGTGGCATTCCTTACAATATCTTTGTATAGAAACTTCACAAACTGGCTTCACACATCAATTCATTACCAAATGATAGTTTTCCCAAACCAAGATTTGAGGCCAAAAAGTGAAACCGAGATAAACACATTTGAAATTTCATAAAGCTGCAGTTTAGATGGTGCTCTGCATGTCAGAATTTATTCCAGATAGAATACTTTCATTACAGGAGTGAAACTTGCTGACAGCATCCATCAGGATATTTGAAAGCTAATACAACAATTTGCTCCATAAGAATGTAATTAAATTGGTATTTTTACATATTATTATTAAAATTAGTAACGAAGTTCAACTAAAGAACAAAACTCCCAGGCAAAGAAGTGACTACAACCAACAAATGATGTGCGCATTAGACTAATACATATGTACTTCTCTAAAAAAGAGAAAACACCGGGCGTTATCAGATGAGATGAAACAACCATGTCACGTCAACACTAATTCCGACGAAAAAAAAATTATTTTGCTTGTGAACCTGGGAAAACGTTTCCAAACATCTTTTATGAAAAATAAAATTTATTTTCCGAGACGAAACTTACGAAGTTGCTGTCGTTCAAGTGCACATTTTGCAACTTGCGCGAAGACGGTATTTTGTGCAAAGACTGGACATACATTAAAATGAGCTAAAAGCTTCTTGTTGTTTACAAAGCATTTTCATTTTGTAATAAAAAACTACAGACATGACACATAATGCAAAATGGTCCAAATTGAGAGCTTTGCAACTTTGCATGAAAAAAATTCAGAAACTGAAATTTTTTATTATGGTTGGAGCACGCGTGTTCAACATTCATATAAAATTTTTATTCAAATTTAAATGCACATTGTCCCCAAAAAGTTACTCAAACATGGCTGGCTACTCATCTTGCAATATTTTGAAAATCATTTTTAAAAAGAGTTATAACTGAAGTCCATATTATGCCCTCTCAGGACCTTTAAGGACATGTTGCAATATTTTTGCATTTTGCAATTTACGGCCTGCCCAATACAACCGAATTAGCAGAGCTGCCATTATTAGAGTAAAGAAAGATCAGACGTTGCCGATTTCAAGGAAGGGCAAGAAAGTGACAGAAAAATATTACAAGTCTGTCAGCAGACTGCACTGTGGCAGGATTTTGTTAAAATCTACCATTTATAGGAAAGTCTTCAGCTGAATGCAAATTATGAGTGCTTCTCCTCGTAAACGATAAAGACGCTGTACCGATTTCTCGATTCTCTTAACCCCTTGCTTGTTTAAAACAGCCGGTGTTGGAACGAACTGGAAAGGCTCCGCTTACAGGCAGGGAGTTTGGCGGCGAAGAATTGACACATGAGGCGAGGAATGAAATTGCCGGTGGGCACCACGATCGGGGTGCCCCTTTGGGTGACCATGAAATAGAAGGTGCAAAGAAACTGGGAGGTTCAAAACTTGAAACGCAGCTGGGGCCTTTAATTTCACAGGGATGTCCAAGCTGCAAACGGTTTCTTCGCGAGTTCTGCCTGCGACAGCTCACGTGTGTCTACGGTACCTTGATAATAGTTCAAAATATGTGTTTTGCGCCGATCAATCGGAAAGGTTGGGTTGACCTGCTAGGAAGACACCACACGCAAGTCGGACTCCTGGCCCGCGGAGTCTCGGTTACGCACCGGGGACACCCGACACCATCCGACATACCCGGCTGCGTGGCATGAACACTGCAGCTCTTCCTGCACTGCCGAAGAGCGAGAGAGAGGGCCTGCGATCGACGGCAGGAGCGGACACAAAATTCGTCCGCAGTCAAATTGGTCAACAATCAGTCGGTTCAATAAATTATTAATAGAACGACCTCAGTTTTTCTAAGAAAAAAGTTCTACCGAAGGTACTTTCGAAGCGCGATGTATCTGAATAGTGTTTCGTTGAACGCGCGTCTCCCTGAAGGGAGTCTCCTCTTCCGAGAAACGGACTGTGTGTGCTTGAACTGCGTTCAATGTTCGAAAAAGCTGACTGCAGAATCGTTGGATGCACTGGGACCTGATAAAACCACTCAAATCCAGGAGTCTCTGTGCGGTGTCGTAGCAGGCCACCGCAAGCCTCTCCGAGTAGTAATTGGAGCAAACATCCGCTTTGTACTGCAGTGCTCAGCCATAGAAACGGCCGAGGACCCGTAGACGCAAATGAGCCGTCTCGGGCGAAACTTGGCGAAGAAACTGCTTGCAGCTTGGACACCCATAGAAAATTAAAGGCCCCAGCTGCATTTCCAGTTTTAGACCTCCCAGTCGCTTCAAGCCTTCTATTTCACGATCACCCACGGGGATAATCCAATTGTGGTGCCCTCTGCACCGACAATCCTCACCTCGCGTGTCAATTTACTGCCGTAAAACTCCCGGCTCAATAAAGAGACGAGTGTAAGCGGAGCCTCTTAAGTTCGTTCCCACAGTGGCTTTTGTAAACAAGGAAGAGGTTGGGAGAATCGAGAAATCGGCACAGTATCTTTATTCTTCATGAGGGAAGTGCTTGTATTTTGTATTGAACTAAAATCTTTTCTATAAACAGTTGATTTTGACAAAATCATGCACAGCATAGTCTGCTCTATACTATACTTTGCGGCCACTTTCTCGCCCTTTCTTGACACTGGCAACGTCTTGGCTTTCTGTACTCCAACAACGACAGTTCTGCTAATTGGGTCGCATTGGATGTGCCATAAATTGCGAAATACAAAAATGTTGCAATATGTCGTTGAAGGGCCCGAGAGGGCACAACATGAACCTCAATTTTTAAAAATTAGTACAAAATTGAAGATGTCATATTTTGCAAAATGATTTTCAAAATACTGCAAAATGCCTACGTTTGAGTTGCTTTTTTGAAAACGATGTGCGTTTTCAATATGAATGAAAACTTGTATAAATGTTCAATACCCGTGTCCCAATCATAATAGAAGATTTCGATGTTTCCCAAATTTTTGAATGTGGAGTTACAAAGCTCATATTTTGGCTAATTTTTGCATTATGTGTCATGTTTGTAATGTTCTATTAACAACTAGAAATGCTCTGTAAACACAAGACATTCTTAACTAATTTTACTGTATGTCCAGCTCTGCACAAAATATATTACGTCCACAGCGACAACTGTGTGTTTCACAACCATTCAAAATGCTGACTATGAGCAAGTCGCAAAACGCGCACCTGACCGACAGCAACTTTATAATTCTTCTTCCAAAAGGTAAATTTTATTTTTTTACAAAAATGATTGAGTCGTGTTTTCGGGTGTGCAAACAAAATATATTTTTTTGTAAGAATTAAAAATGTTGACTAGACATGGTTGTGCTATCTTACCTGAACCACCCTGTGCTCTATCTCACTAGTTGGGTGCAGTACTGCAGAAGCCACGGTGTGTGTGTGTGTGTGTGCACGCACATATGTGTGTGTGCATGTGTGTGCGCATGCGAGCGAAAGAGAAAGAGAGAGTGTGTGACAAACACCGAGGGCAAGCAAAGCGATGTGGGGTTCACAGAGGGGAGCTCGGGAAATATCCACCTTCCCCTCCAACCGCTATTGAGTTCTACCAAACCTTGAATGCCAGGCACTTAGCCCACATGTGTCTAAGCAAGCTGGGGTAGCTAAGGAATTTTCAGAGATATCTAGTTCTATCAACTTCGATTACAACTCAAGGCTCGTGAAACATAACCTTTAAAATCCTGGAATTTGTAGTTTCTTTTTCTCTTTTATCTGAGGCTGAAGCGGTTTTACTCTTAAGTAAGAATTGATCGCCGATAATTTCACCTAGCCAGATTTGCTGTCGGAAGTTCAATGTAAAAACAAAATGTATACCAAGATGTGCACCCATCCTTATAATTTTGGAAAAATAACGAAGGCTTGTGTTGCTCTTCTTTCTCACGCAAGTCCTGCAAGTTTCTTCAAATTACATATTTGTTTGTGATGTACTACACCACCCCTTTCCCACTTTTGGTCTTTTTCATCCCACGAAAATAACTGCAGAATGGAAAATTATTGCCCAAAAACACTGATCACGGACAAATACAATGGATAGACAAATATTTCTATGATAACATTATATTGTGTACCGAGAAATACAAAAAATAAGGAGAAATGTGAAATCACGCTGCTTTCAACTCTACATGCAAACAACATAGGAAGTCACTGTTGAACATAATACATATCAGATGTATACTAAGTCCAAAGCAACTGACAACACCTGTGAGCAAAGTCCTCCGTATTGAGTGAAACGAAGTGAACTAAGTGCAATGTATATTCCAGTTAGGAAGGCTCACAAGCACCAACAAATAAGGCCTAAAAATATTAAGATAAAAATGGAACACTCACCGTCTTTCTCTGCAAGCCCTCGCGGGAGTACAGGAGAGTTGCTGCAACAATTTATTGCGACACAATGATTTAGTATGACAATGACTTAGCGTGCCAATGGTTTTATGCGACGCAATATTCCACTATAACACCATGATTTAATATGACACAAAGATTTCGTGCGACATTATTTTAAATTGACAGAACGATTTAATGCGACACAATGATTCCACCCTTTAAGTGCCGGGGCATGTCATATTGTGCAGAAATATTTATATCAAAGACACACTGTTTTATGGGCAGAAAGTCAATTTATGTCTGCATGCCTCCAACAGACTACATATTTCTCGTATTTTAGTACTTCTCGAGACTTGGTACTATGCGGTGGCACCTCGACCTTGCGCCCTGAGGCCCCTCTTTTGAGCGGCCCTACTCGGCATTTGTTTATTTGGAACTGCAACTTGTTTTCAAAGTGTTCATGAGTAATTTCTATATCTTGGTGCTCGCCATGAAGCGCGGTGTTGAATGACATTGTAACAAGGAAGGAGCGTACCGAAACAAAAACAAAACAAAAAAGTGCCATCACACAGTAACACGAAACACTGCGTCGCTTGCACAAATATACAGTGGTGGAACTGAGGAGTGGTGATTTGGAGCAGCTCTTGTTGCAGGGAAAAACAGGTTTTGGAGGAGAGATTCCCACTTTTGGAGCTGACAATTTTTAGCTTTCATGTCAGAATATTATGTACAATCTTTTTGAAAGTTATCCTGTGGAAAAAACTGCAGTTAGTGTTGGGAGACTATTTAAAGTGTCATATCTACTGGGGACCAACGGCGTCTTTGGGCTGTATTTGATGTAAAAATATGTTTTTAAATACTTTGTAGGGTTTGTATCATGCTGCTCACTTGTAATCCACCTGGTTCTGTTCATAGAGCAGCTAAGCGGAGCACATAGCTACTCTAACCGATCACAACAAATAGAGCTAGCTATTCATTGGAATCGATGTGAGCACCGTTCGCACAAAAACCTACAACTTTTCATTAGGCATGTGCAAATAATGGATTCTGAGTTCAAAGCAAATTCGAAGTGAATACTGTGGTTTCGGCCGAATATTTTTAGTAAAATATTGAATAGTTACTGCGCCTTTCTCCGTGCCTTTCACTACTGTTGCACCATACTTAAACAAAAATTCAGCTGAACTCGCAAAGGTTGTTCTCAAGTTCCCAAAGGGCCAATTATGAGCTCTGTTAAATTAAATCTAGCACTATGGCCTTAGAAAGTCCAATACCTACACTGGGATAGCATGTAAACAACAGATTTTAGATAAAATCAAACCTATTAAGGAGCCCAGCCATACCTAATTGAGGGATTTATAAATATTTTTGCCATATGCAAATATTTTCCTCAATTTAGAAAAACAAAAAAAACATTGTTGTTTAACATATATCCTTGCATAATAGCCACAGTTAAATTTGGAAGATTCTAAATGTAAATATAAACAATCACAACATTCTTGATTTTTTTTTTTTAATACACCAGGCTTGCAGGCACATCAGGTCACTCTGAAGGTGCGTTTTTTGCCTAAGTGCGTGGCTCCGGAAGTGAGTCGCAAGACCACGATGTCAGCTCCGCGGGTATTGTTACTCCGCAGTGCACCGGTGCTTGAGGAGAGGCGCACTCAGGGGGCAAACCCGCCGCGACCCACACTTTGAAAAGCAAGAATATCGCTGTTCATTTTGAAGAGAATATCAAATAGCGTATTATTTAAAATTACTATTTGAAAATTTGAATATTCGCACAACCCTACTCTTCACACATAGTATGTAGGCATAAAAAAACAAAAAACCATACTGTCTTAATTTTCAGTGGCAAACACATTCCAGTTCCTTTTCAAGAAGAGCTCCTTCTGGCACAGACATGGGGTGAACTGTGCACAAATACAGCCTTTGGAGCAACATGTACCAGGTTGTTCATTCTCGCACAGTTTGGTGCAAATGGTGCAGCAGTTCCACCACTGCACATACCGGTACATGCAAAACAAAAATGACAACTCAGCTGAGGGACAGGAGTGAACCGAAACACATGGAGAACGCGGTTGAGCATACTCGAGCATGGCACTTGGAGCCCTTCTCACTGTTCGGACGAGCCTATACTCCGTGTCACCAGTTGCATGCAGTGCAGGCGAAGGCAAGGCCAGGTGAAGAAAGAAAGGCAGGACGGGAGAGGAGGGCAATGGAGGGCGAGGGGAGAAAAGGAGGCACTAGGAACGTTAGAGGAGGTTTCTCTCCCGCTCCCCAGCCTTCCTAGTGCTTGCCCTTTCTCTCCTTGCCTGACATTGCCTTGCCTGTACTGCACGCAACTAGTGACACGGAGTATAGCTCGTCAATGTGGAGCCGTGCCCAAACCGTATGAGACGAGCTATTGTATTTACTCGCATAGTGAACACACTTTTTCCGAAAAATTGACCCATATTTTGGGGAAGGGGCTTCATTACGCGGGGTAAAATTTTGCATTTACGCACCTTGCGCAAATGTCATTTTAGGTGCCAATATGACATGGCAGGGTACTGTGGCACGTCTCCACTGACGGAGGCGTGTCCATGGTTGGTCGGGGCGCGCCACAGTAATCATGCTCTATAAATTGCAAACTTTCTTAAGGCACTTTTGGCGTGCCTTTGCCGAAGAAAAAATGCCCTACGAAGCTCACTCAGCACGGAGAGTGACGTGACCGTTCTTAGGCCTAACCACTTTCACAATATCACTGTTCGAAAGCGGATCGCAGACGGCGGCGTGTTTGTTGACATCAATGCATCCAATGGATGAAGCACGTCCGGGGCTGGGCAATTCCTCAACCCCAGCTTCGCCTAGGCGTGCGCGTCGCTCGGTTTCACGGTTGATCACTTCCGCAACCACGCCATTGCAGCCATTACGAGAGTGGCTTGGCTGGCTTGGACTGACTTGACCTGCCGCATGGCGGCAAAAGAAAATTGGCGGGCTTGGACGCAGTTCAGTGGGCGCAGTTCAAGACTCGCAAAGCCAAAAATTAAAAATGTGTTCATTACGCGAGAAAAAAAAAATCCAAATATTGAGGGCTGTTGTGGGGGGTGCATTCATTATGCTGAATGTGTTCATTACGCAAGTAAATACGGTATGTGGAGCGCAAGTTTGTCTGCTTCTTTGCAGGGTCAGAATGCCGAGCTCCGATTGGCTTTGATTGGAAGGATAGTGGGTAGACCTCAACGCTAACTGCCTTGAGGTCTACCCCCATCCTTGAATCAGAGCCAATCACAAATCGGCGTTCTGCCATCACCACAACCCCTGCAAGAAAAGCAGACGAACCTGCCCTCGGCGTAGCTCATCTGCTTTCCCCAGTTCACACAGCCAATCGTTTTGGAAGAACCGGGCTCACTCATGAGCTTACGTTTGCAGCTCTGCTAAAGAATGGCATTGCTGAATATTTAAAAGTTTGCTCCTATTCCATTTGTGGCTAGAACTCCTGATTTTCAAACCAACAACTTTGATTTTGAAGACAACAATTAAGTCTAGTTGAGAGTCAGAATTTCCCCAAAACTAAAGACGGTTAAGGGGTTGATGTAACGCACCGATTTAATGTGATACAAGACAGTCCCCAAAGGTTGGAATTCTCTCGTCGAGAGATTAAACTACACCCAAACTGGCAGCAGCTGCAAGTGGCACTTCTCGGGGGCAATCACGGCGCATAGTGAACCTCGCTGGTCAAATTACAGTACTAAAAATTTGCTCCGTCCGAAAAAGCAACAGTTTTTACGACGGAGCTCAAGAATTCGATTGAAACATGCACCCAGGGAGAGCAACAGATCAAAAGTATCGAGTCCAACGTTTCAATAGACTACTTCCATAAATCCCTGCATGCAACACGCGCGCGTTGCACTCTGGGAACTAGTTGGCCGCCAGGGAGGAGAGTGGCATGGTTTCGGTTTCTATCGCCACGTCGACAAAAGATTATACACGGAGCGTGGACTATAAACAGCCGTTATCTCATGTTTTCTGGTCCCGAGAGCGTCATTTGTTGTCTCTAAACTAACCTAAATGGCCAGACCTCGAAGCTTTAGCACAAGCCCGAGACGTATAGCTTGTCTTAACGCATGCTTGTTGTATTTTTGTACTTGAGCCTTTCTGTTAGCGTTTCGAGGTATGTGGACGAGCCAATGCTGGGAATCTCGAAGCTGCGAAGCTCGGGTATCTTGCTTGTGTACGAATCAACAAGCTATAGCAAGCAATAAGTATGCATACATCGAGCTAGCGCATTTACATTAGTGTTGTTGACCAGGAAGTATGTTTGTTTCGTGCGTCCATAGACGAAATATAACTTTTTGCAATTACTGTTCTTTTTAATACGCCTGAGTATGCGAGGTAAAACTCGAGTCGCCATTGAAAAGCTGCATTTGAACACACTTCTCATCTCTTATCTGTACTGCCCGCAGCACTGCACGAAGTGAAGTCCCCACCGGCTTGCATTTCACGAATATTCAATATCGCGTATGCGCATAAAGTTATCCTGCAATCATATAGGCACATTCGCACATACAAACCGTTTTAAGAAAGCAAAAGTCGGGCACTTGTGTGAAGAATGTCGCACTGTTCGCCGGAAGTGCGCCGGACGGGCATGAACCCCCTATGCGGTGCGCCAAGCGAACGAAATTATTCAAAGCGGATTTGACGGTTGCTAATGGCCATAATATTTGTTATGTGTTTGCTTTCTTCCTGACTGAGTATGCCGAGATAATTTCAGACACACCGTTCAGGCACAGATCTTGGGCGTCAGTAAAAGCTCGTCCAAAATGGCTTAGTGGGAGTAGGGGACGCTTGTTAGGGCCTCCGTCGTAGCTAGACGATCTCAGCGTTTGCGAAAACTTAATCTTCTATAAACATAAAATTTGAGTGCGAGATATGTGATGACACGAGGAAGACATCATAGTAACTTTTGTGCAGCAGTGAGGTCGAATTTATTGCGTTTCCTTAAAGGGACACTGACACCCCCAAAATATTTTTTTCATTTTTTGCCAGGCGCTTCATTATGGTGTCGGAGGACTACCCAATTAATATTTTGCAACAGAGTAGCGTATTTTTTTAATAAAGCCAAAAGACGCAACTGCTCGAAACCGAAACCGAAACCCGCGGACGGAGGTCGGAGGAGTGGAGAGGAGAGAGTGGCGGAAGTCACGTGGCTACACCCGACCGTGCGCTTTTTTTTTTTTTCCCCTTTGCGTAGCAGACGACATGCGGAACTGTTTGCCGCGAGATTCTTTTGCAGTTATGTTTGTTCCGCTCGCTGTTCTGTACTCCAAGATGAGTTGTTTTGTACATTGAGGAGTTGGAGATGGGTAGTGAGTGCCCGTGGTTAATTTCCATGATCGGCTCCGAAAAGAATACACCCAAGATGTTGCGTGAAGAGCTGGCTCACATGTCCTGCATCCGAAAAAAAGTGGCATTGTGCGACAGAGTTTCCGAAAGATCAACAGGATCGGGACCAATGGCTGGCTGCAATTCCTGTAGAACATTTACGGGCACCTCGGAAAGCGGACGCTACCTGATTTATATGCTCCTTGCATTTTGTGGAAAGTGATTACATTGAGTTCGCAGGTGTCAAAAAGGAAATCCCATCCCATTTAATTCAGCGACGTTTCGTCAACAACATTTGTTTGTTATTTTTGTTTGTTTCTTCAGTGATAATTGTAAAAAAACAAAAGAAATGTAAACATAAAAAAATGTTTAAAAAGAAAAAAAAAGAGAAAACGCCATCACTGGGGATCGAACCCGGTCCTGCCGCGTGTGAAGCGGACGTCGTTCCCACTGAGCTACTGGGGGATCTCTTTCCTTAGTAATAATTCAGCCGGTAAACTGTAAGTTGGAAAGTTTGCTGCCGATTTTTCTCCAGCAAAAGCACTCCCGGGTCGAAGTCGGGAAGCACCACGCATTGGCGACATTCGCACCTAGTAAAGAAATCGTACGCGTGCATATTCAACTCGAAGTAGACACGTCGTGCTTGAAGTTTGCGCGAGCGATGTCTTCAGCCACGAGAAGGGAGCGACGGCTCGGCGACGTCTTCGTGCAAATCAGCTTGGTGGTCGGGCGTGTCGTACGGGATGAATACCAATTCTTTTGATCAGTCCCAAATTTCTCTTTTAAAGGCAGACAGAATTCGCCGGTACCGCGAACGACAGTTCTGAAGTAGAGGTCCCACGCCCGTCGTCCGCTGCCATCGCCGTCCCCGCGAGTCCCACGATACGCGAAACGACGCACGCACAGAATGCTTCCGGTTCGCTGTGGAACTTTTTTTCAATCAACGTATTTGCAGCTTTTTAGAAGCCACAAAAAATGGGTTTCATATTTTTTTCTATTTTTAATATTGAGTGTGTGCCTTCAGTGACCAACGACTTTCATTAAATTTGGTGGTCGCATCGATACCTTAGAAAACGGCCCGTGACCCCGGAAAAGAGAGTGAGCGAGACTCGAACCGGCCAGTTCTTGATCGGCGGTTTTCGGGCGGAAAGAAACCGAATTTCGAGTCGCAAATTGTGTTCTGGGTAGTTGGGCTCTCATATGTCATGTACAACTAAAAACCTCGGCGAGCATAAACACCCTGTCAGTGTCCCTTGAAAAGTTCATGCGCCAACGCTGGGCTCAACTTTGAGACTCCAGTGAGGATGCGGCCTTGCTTTTCGCCTAATGCAGTAACAAGAAGCGGACGTTTGGCAAACAAAATACGTGTGACCAAATTCCAGTTGTAGTTCACAGGTACTAGACGGGATTATTGAAATTGAACTCAAAGGTGAGGTGACTAAGCCACGTCTTACTACGTTTGCATACGCACTCACAATATCCGGTGTTTCGGGAACCAAGGAAAGTGCCCCGGTCTTCGTTTTGTATCGCTCAAGAATGAGTGTATTGTACGTTCGTGAAAAGTCAGATAATCGAAAACGCAAGCAGCGCATTCGGTCGCGAGCGATAGCATGAGATCAAGCTGCTCAGTCGAAACCGAAACTGAGTGGCCAACTAGTTCCCGAGTGCACTGCGTGGTATTTCGCCGCGATGGGGCACGTCGGTTTTGGAAGAAGTCCATTCTCACCGACCTGGGTCTCTAAGTTTTAGCTGTCCTTCGACACATGCAAGTATTCGTGCAGTCAGGAAGGCAAACACACACGATCCATTTCGCAATGTAATGGGGCGAGGCTGTCGAATCAGTGCGAGGGTAACTTTCAGTCTGCTCTGGCCCGTCAAAAAAGTCCGGATCCTGGGATCAACTGCGCTCGGGACGGTACCTTCCATGGCCCCGTGAGTCATGGTTGCCTGTAGCACCTCCCCCTCGGGCGTGTCCAGGACCAGGGTATCTGCAACGAGAGACACAATAATCATAATTGTGACGACGGTCGGTGGTAGTACGGATCGATTTTCTGACTGGTGTGTTTAGAGTCCGCCCATGCATCGCGAGCGGTTTTGGCAAAAAAGGATGTCGCACAAGCAGGAGTGTCATGCTGTCGGATGTTGGTTTTAAAAGTCCCGGAAAGGCGCAAGAGTAAACGCTACAGTCCGTTGCAACTCAAGAAGGTAGGGCGAGGAAGGGAAAGCCGGGGTGAGGAAGCGGACGAAATGATGAAGAGAGGAGGGGGCTGCCCCCTTCCTGTCCAATGTTCCATCTGCTTCCTCCCTCCCAGGCCTTCCTATCCCTCGCCCCTACCTTCTTGAGTTGCAACTGACTATAATGTCGCTGTCGTCGTGGCGTCCCAACTCCTGGCGGCTAGGCTTCTGTAGATCGTCGAGCTGGAGAACGACCTGCCGCAGAACGGGCGTCTGCCACATCCGGCACCACAGCTGCGTCACCACCAGGATCGCAGCTGGCGATGGCACGACACTTTTACGACGTCTTCGGGCGGAAGTCGAGAGGCCGCTTTTTAAAATGCGGTAAATGCACCACTCCTTCCAGGCACCGTAGTTGTGGCGGCAGTGGTGACGATCATCGTGATGATGATGATGGTGATGCACGAGACGCACGAAAGGACCTGTCTTCATTCGACCGCTTTCCACAACAAGAGGTAAACACTGAAGGCATCCAGGACAGACCTTCTGGGTGCCAACATTCTTCCCTGCTCTAGCTGCCCTTCGTCGGTCTGTCTGCTTCACACGCCGGAGAAGGGAGAAAAAAAAATGCGATCAGATGTAGCCACGTGGTCTGAGGCCATGAACTTCCGTGCTCGTGCTTTGGTTTCGAGCAGTTGAGCCTTTTGGCTTTATTAAAGGACACATGCAAATAAAAACAGCTTTAAACAGCTTAGATGCAAAAAGGTTATCATAAAACTAATTTACATGGAAGAAAACAAATTTTTAGACCTATATTTATGGCGCTATACGAATTTGTAGTTGGCGCCCGCGAACGCCGCGGAAAAGTGGCCCTTATTTATCACGTGACAGGCCCATATTTGTCACGCGGTGCTTGCGCTCTTTCGGAAGGTTCCTAAGGCCTCTAAAAGTAACTTATTCATCTTTGATTGAAGTATAACAAAAAAACTTTGATGAATAAGTAACTTTAGAGCCCAAAGAAAACTCCTGAAAAAACGCAAGCAGACGTGATAGACCTGTGTGCCGGTCAGATGACGGCAGCGACGCCTCGAAGCAGACGGACTTGTGCGGCAGCGGCGACGGCGGCGTGGAGAAACGCGTTGAAGCGGCGTCGTACAACGCTCAGCGTGCGGCGGCGTCGTACAACGCTCAGCGTGCGGCGGCGTCGTACAACGCTCAGCGGCGTGCGGCGGCGGCGCGCATGCCTATTATGTGACCAGCAGCGGTCCCCGCGGGCGCCAACAAATTCGTATAGCGCCCGTAAATATAGCTCTAATAATTTTTTTCTTCGTTGTAAAATTGTTTTATGATATCCTTTTTCCATCTAAGCTGTTTAAAGCTGTTTTCATTTGCATGTGTCCTTTAATAAAGCCAAAGGCTCAACTGCTCGAAACTGGAAGCACGAACATGGAAGTTCATGGCCTCAAACCACGTGGCTACATCTGACCGCATTTTTTTTTCTCCCTTTCTCCGGCGTGTGAAGCAGACAAACGACGAAGTTGCGTGCACCATTTGTCGTGCGATTGCTCCGCACTTATATCCCTTCCACTCAATGTTCTGTGCTTGAAGATCGAATGGCTAGTTGGTCCCTTGTGTGCCACCATCGCGTTGTCCAGCCCGCGTGTACATCGCCATATTGACAATGACGTGTACATGTACTTCCTGTGATCTGTGCAACATTTTTTCTTTTTTAGATCAATGTATTTGCCGCTTTTTGGAGGCTACAAAAATGGGGCTTGTATCCTTTTCTATTTTTAATATTGAATGTGTGCCTTGGATGACCCACGACCTTGAATATACCTGACTGAAGCCGGCCAATTCTCTATCGGCAGTTTTCGGGCAGAAAGAAAACGAATTTCGAGCCGCAAATTGTGTTCTAGGTAGTTGGGCTCTTATAGGCCATGTTCAAATAAAAATTGACTGCATCTCCACGTGGTGAATAATGTTGATTGGGGCGAAGCTCTGGTGGTGCTTGTTTGCGTAGACGCTGAGCCGCAGCATGCCGAGCCTTTCGTTCGTTTGCATTAAGGCAGAAAGAGAATGTGTGGTATGGAACGTGGTTATATACGCATTTGAGCATTTGACTGCAGTGCCCTCTCGTCTATGAACGTTGAGCCACTGCATGCACAAGTTTAACGCGATTATATACGCATTTAACCGCAGCGCCCTCTCCTGTATAGACGTTGAGCGGCTACATGCAACGTTTCATCCATGACATCCCCAGCTCTTGAGTTACTACCACATCTCAGAGCCCCCTACTCGTCCCGCAATCATGGCCGAGTGCTTAAGGCGATGGACTAGAAATCCATTGGGGTCTCCCTGCACAAGTTCAAATCCTGTCGACTGCGCAAACATATTTTTTTTTCTTTTTTCATCTTTTTTTCCCCTTTTACACGAGCACGTGAGCACGTGCTCGTGAGCATCTGAGCTCAGGAGCGTGAGCACGAGCACAGGAGGCCTGACTGATGGACGGACAGACATGGCTAGCCCCTAAGGAGCTTGGCCCCTAAAAACCTCGGCAAGCATAAATAACCAGTCAGTGTCCCTTTAAGAACACCTGCCCCGAATGAACAGATAAATGGTGAAAACTATGAAAAGGGGCAATCTTTAGGAATGTGAGAGCAAACTTCTATAGAAAATCAGTGACAAGCACTGCAGAACCTGTTACAAATTAAGTGGAGTGGGAACTTATACTGTAGGTCGCGGACAGGGCAGATTTGCGTTCCACGGTACGATAGACACGTGGGAATTTGTTAAAAACTCCCGTGTGCTGGAACGGATAAAGCAAATTGTGAATGAAGCAGATTCACCACTTTACAGTGCAATAAACACATGGGAAACTGCTACAAATTCGTGTATTGTAGGAACCGATCATGCGCGTGCAAATCGCGGAAAATAAATGCGTAAACCCGTTACGAACTCGCTGCGGAAACGGATACTACAACAGATCCAGGTAATGTCATGTGCTCCAACTTGAGCATTTTATCACCATTGCTAGCGTCACATTCTCAGAGCTACAGCTTTCTGCGATTCGTAGTTCATTTACACGTGCCCAAAAACCTGGTTTAATTATCTCCAATCTCATCCTGTACAATGGGTAACGGGCAGAACAAGAGAAGATCAAGTTGCAAAAGATTATAGTCGCTGTTTCAAGCATTCCAGTGCAAAACGGTGAAGCTCGGCGCACGCGAGCTGGCAAGAGGCGGCACGAAAGCATACGGCATACATAATAATCAAGTGATGTCATCAGGAGCACAAGACGCTGTTTGTGTCTTATCACAGTAGCCGCCATCCTACTATTTTATTATGTTTGCTCGCGACTTCTAGCTCCTGACATCACCGACATCGTCTGGATATTTAGACAATGTTAGCGATCAGCCCGCCAGCGCGGTTGACGAGCAATCTCAATACTTGGTTATCTTAATTCAAAACGCAGGAGATGCTACGAGGCCAATGGCGCCAACCAAGCAGCATCAAAGTGCAACATAATGGCACTCGTCCAACTTCCTGCATGTGTTCTTTCATCGACTAAACCATGTACAACAAATGTCCTGTGACTCGCGCTCTTAGTATACGTGTGTTCGTAGTTGTATGCGTTCAAGCCTTCGACTGTGCTCCGACCTAAGATCTCCTGCCGATACGTATCAGTATGTTAAAGCTAGTGCTCCGAATACCCCTATCGGCGTGCCAGACGACTTCTCTCGTGTGCAATGCGGAAAAGCCGCTTCCGAGATAAGGACGAGGGAGCACTCGACGATGCAGAGGCTGCCACAGCGGCTTTTGCAGCTCGTTCTGGCTGCACTTTGCTGCTCGAGCCGCGGCAGCAACTTGCGGTGGTCTGCAACTTAATGAAGTTCCGAATTTGATTATTTTTTTTAGTTACAGTGAACTCTCACTTGAGCGAACGTTGGTTTAACAAATATTTCAGAATAACAAACTTTAAAAAAATCCCCGGCGGTTTTCCTATGCATTTTATGCAAAAGTGTTTCAGTTAAACAGAAAATGAATTTCGGAATAGCGAAGATTTCAGTTTAACGAAACACGATTGGTGAACCCAGGATTATTTTCGCAATCAGTTCAATGAAGTTTTGTTGCTCTGCAGTGCTGGCATAGCCAATGTCCACCACCCGCTGCCGCCGCCTCTGGAGCGGCAGCGCATCATCGCTGGCGTTTACAGCGCCGCCGAGGCAAAGTGGTGGTGCGGTAGACGAAGACGAACCACGTGGTGTGTCCGTTTTTTCTTTGTCATCGGTTCCATTCGGCCATCTTAGTTTTGGGTAACAACAGCAGGACGGCAGTTTGTGTGCCCCCTTTCATAATGAGTACGACGAAACAAAAGCGGTTGTCTCCAGACAAGCTCAAAATGCTTCAGCGTTTGGACAACGGTCAAAGCCAAGTGTAAGTTGCAAAAGACTATGGGATGCCACCGTCGACATTGTCAACGATAGTGAAGCAAAAGTTGAAGCTTGAAGGAGAAACCTGCGCTCAATTCCAACAGGAAACAACTCTGCACGGGATATTTCGAGCCAGTGGACAATGCCATTGCGGTATGGCTTCGTCACAGCAGCAAGCTGTGCCAGAGGAAGTGCAAAAGACATACTCTCTGGACAGCTTTGTTACTTCATATGCTTTAAGAACGCCGGTGCAAATGAAAATTATGATATTTTTTCAATATGAGAAAGGCAGCAACGTAACTGTTATGCACTTTGTATACGTATCGATGTACATGACTCCATAAATTGCATTTCACACTTTTGACTCCATGTATGCTGTGCCCTATGCTGTTCCATATTCTAGTGAATATATTCAGTTTAGTGAACTTTCAGCTAAGTGAACTATTTTTATGGGTCCCTGGAAGTTCGCTCAAGTGAGAGTTTCCTGTATCAGAAAATTTTTCTTCACTATATCCGTGAGAACCACTCATTTTCCTTCCCTAAAAACAGACACAAATATGCTGAAAAAGTGCAAACAGGAATGGGAAATCGTGATCGCTTTGCTATAGACACTATTTTGTTATAACCGACTTCGTTACACTGCAGTCTTTGCCCCCAGTCATTGAGTGACTTTTAGGTACCCAGACAAGCTTCCTAGAGAGCTACATGAAGCTTTCCAAAGCAAAGGGCGACAAGGGTACAAGTAACATGTCACTGTCTGGCAAATGAGTATACTTTTTTATTACGGGGTTACGCCGGAATTAGCTCCGACTGTTTCTTCTGCCATGGCTATATTATGTACAATTTGTTTTTTCAAATAAAACTTAGTTGTGAGCGTGCACTTGTTCATCTACTTTCTTGTCCCGTGTTTTTTGTTTTTTGCACTTACCTATGTAATCATGTAACAACTGGCCTAAATTGCCACTTTAATCTATGATGAGTAGTGTAAGAACAACCAAAAGCACATTTTACTAGTCAGCATTTATGTGATGGAACACAAAAAAAACTTGCGGGAGGAATTGGGAAGGTATATGGAAAGGAAGTACAATGAGCAGAATAGCAAAATATATTGCGCTACATGTTTTTGTTCTTTAGGATAGAAAAAGCAGGAAAGAAGAAAATAAAAGGGAAAGAAGACTGCCTCACTCTTCCCTCAGAGAGGGCTCCCTCAAGAGGGTGAAAGTGGAGAGGGGGAAAAAGAGGAGGATGGGAGCAAAGTGTGCAAAGTATATGTTGGCCACTTAGTCCTTGTTTCAGGTGCATCCGCTACGCGGCAAGTTGAGATTTCATCGAATCGTGGCCATGGTAGTTAGTCGTCGTGCACCGAGGGATTCCCCAAGCAGAGACAACCCCGAAACTGAGCTGCAATACTTTGGTGCAGTATGCTCGTCAACATCCCCAAGCCCCGAGGAACTGAGAGCAACGAGAACTTGCCTTCCCGTAGCCAGGGCGATGCAACGGTCGGTCCCTTGCTTTTCTGCATGGGAACAAAAGCATGTTCACAGCTTAGAAGCCACATAACTGGCGAAGTGCACAAACTATCGACGAGGAAAACTTCGAGGACCCAGTTTTAAGATGGCAACACACAACTTTTTTTTTTCTTTCTTTTTTTTAATTGGCATAAGAATTAAGATTAAGCATAAAGCAGCTGCACTTCAGAATGAGTGCTCACTCGAGGAAGTGATGTTGCCATCAAATTCGTAAATAAAATCACAAACCGAGAATGAGGCGCATCAACGAATTTAGAATTGTATCGGTAAAATGCGATAAAAAGCAGCGTAGTTAACGCTCGTGCTAGGCGTGTTGTGCAGCGAAGCACGAAGACTCTGATTTTGAAAACTGGGGGGAGAAGTTAGAAAGCACTGTTCCCGCGGCTGGGCTTTCTCTGTCTTCTTCGGATGCGACTTCGCTTGTTAATTTTGTCATCATTTCTAATTTACTTATCGATTCCACATAACTTCGGGTCAATACGTACCGACACAGAAAGTCCTGAATCATCATCACCTGCAAAAAAATGTTGTAGTTAAAAAATAATGCCTCTCGCTCGTGCAGGTAGTTCATCGCAAAATTAAGTCTCAAGGCTGGTTGACACATCTGCATTTCAGTGCAATGGAATGTGCTAGGACGCCTCGCGACTGCTTAGGATGAAAGAAGACACTGACGCCATCTACTAGGCAGCCCTGGATATGCTTCCAATCTGCCATGGCCTCCAAGATTTTGGGTGCACAAAGCACTCCTCCAGTCGTTACATTTGCCGGGAGACTGACGTAAAAGAAAATAGCTTCCGGTTACTTCCGACGCGCAATGGTGCTATGGAAGGAGCGGCTAACCATAATCATTACCCTCATCATTTGGCTTGCTTCGTAGCTTGGGCATGCAGGGCAGGGGGATAAAGACAGGAGCAGAAGCGCGGAAAATCGTCAGCACTAACACCGGCACGTCCCGTGGGAAGGAACGAAAAAGAAAGAAGAGCGGAGAAAGGAAGTGGACGAAAGGTTAGACGTGTTCGCTTTGCACGACGAGTTGAAGTTGCTCGAGTGCTCGTCAACTTTATTTAGTTCCAGTGTTTTTCTGCAGAGTAAGCCAGAAAAGAACAAGGTGCGGCCCCTCATTGGTGATGTTTTCCTGCTGCTTTGTGCATATTGAGGTGTCGCCGGCAATATGGGCCCATTCGGACCACCAACTGGGACCACCAATGTCCACGTTCATACCCTCCCTTCCGAAGCGACCCTAATGCATGGAACCTTTCCCTCCAGGTTGGGGTTCTCTAAAATGTTTTGGCTGATGGGCCAAATTGGGGACCTGTTGCAGTCTCGAGGGCTGGAAATTTAATACGACGACATAAATAAGGAAATACTAAATAAATAAGTCTAAATGATCATTCATATACGAACATTTAAACTAGAACAAAAATTTTGCAAAGTGTACATATTTATACATTAAAGAATATTATATATATACTTCATTTTTAAATGCAATGGTTTGCTAATGATGACATTACAAAATAATTGTGACCCAGAGAACTCACCAGGCATAAATTATGCACTTTGGTATGATAAATGAGAATAATAGGTCTGATGATTACAATATGCAAGAGTATTGACACAGATCACAGTTACACAGACATAAAACAGAGAACTATAGATGGTAATTCTGGTGATGACAATGTACGACAAATAATACGGTGAGAGAACCCACATTTTGATGTAGATTTTCTCTCATTCTTTCTGATATCTTCTCTTGCACTTTTAAAACACATAGTAAAACCGTTTCATTTTTTTTATGCCCTAATTTTCTTTTTTTTAAATTTGTAGCAGCGGGTCGAGGGCCGGGCATCACTAACAAGACCGCGGCCTTGCGACTCTCCCTGTTTCATAAAGTGTATCATCATCAGTCGTTACGAGATCACTTCTTTACATCTCCTACCTATTACTCTTCCCGTGTGGACCATCAGAATAAAGTTGGATGAACACATTGCCAAACGCACACCTTGTTTTATCCATTTATCCCGCATACGTCAAACGACTGGAGCCATCTTCCAGCAGATATCGCAACTATACCCAATTATTTTCTTTTTCGCCAATCTCTGCTTACATTTCTGTGTGATGAGCCAGCATAAATCATTTGCTTTTGTTTATTTGGTGCGTAGTAGATGTTGCTTTCAGGTTTTGCCAATCAGAGTTCATTTTTGATGTTTGTATTTCTCGCCGCATCTTTTTGTTTTGTCTTTTTTTTAATTTTTGTTTGCTCTATTTCTCTAAACTACAACTTGAGGGTATGTACAATAAATACCGTATATAAATAAATCTGCAGGCCGAACGGAGCGCCTTTGCGGGCCGGTTGTGGCCCGCGGGTTGGGGTATGGAGACCCCTGCTCTAGGTTATTATTGTGAAAGCGTTAAGTGTGCCATGGAGTGGAGCCGGCATTGTTCCTAACCGCGAAAAATGGCAGAAAAATTTGCTCCGTGGAACGGTTCTTAAAATGGCTGCGCTGGTTCTAAGGAACGCCTTCCACAGAGCGGTACTGTTCCTGCGCGCCGCCGGGCAGCGCACACTCGCCACTCTCCAGAACCTGGCCGGCCGGCTAGCATCAGCAGAGGATAGCAGGGCGCGTAGCTCGAAGGAATACGCCACGTATATGAATGCTTTGCATTCCTACACGTAAGTAGTCTCAAGTGTCCTCCTGTAATTATATATTAACTCTATCATGCAGGGAGCAGCATGTGTTGGCCTGATAGCAAAGATGTGTTTGCTTGCGAGAAGTGTACTCATTGCTTCTCACTATAACATGCATTACTTTTTCAAGGAAGAGGTAGGTTAAAATCTGAGGGTTTACATTTTAAAACTGGGAAAGCTGCAGAGCAAATGTACACCTCCTCATTTAAAGATGAATTGCGCATTGAATCATTTTGATAAAAAGAAATGGAGGCGATTCAATTACGAGTCTTAGTGAAATTTCTGACCCAAAAATACTTGTTTTTGTTTTTTGCGACACTGAGCAGATGAAACGTCATGCTCATGTGTCTTGTGCAGATTGGGTTACTGGGCAGAACGTAAGAGGGTTTCCTTGGCCTCATCGTTCGCTCAGAAGTTCAAATTCCATAGTTTATTTTTTGCGATATCTTTGTTCAATTTATCCCATTGTGTCGGTTCTGTCATTGCTGCTTTTCTCGCGAATGTTCCTCAAACACTGTCTCACCATAGCTTTGCTTCCGGCAGAGCTTTGTCGGCTTTGGCCCTTTTGCCACAGTGGAATTTTCAGCGACAAGCTCTCCCGCTGTATACTGATGATAACGACTGGCTTGCTGGAAACCGTGTCTTAGAGAGACTCGGCGAGAAAGCACTGCCAGAGCCTATGCACGAATTGAGTGGCACTTGAATCGCGCCTCGATGCGCTCGCGCAGAAAATGCGAGCTCCACACCGAGTGCACACATTTGACCTTTCAAATGCTGATGCTGGCTCTGTACAAACACTAACTTGCAGAGCTCTGCAGAAGCTGCAGTATCTGGAGCAAGAGTTCATTTGCTTCTTGAGCAGGGGTCGCGGTGACGTCAGAGCATTGAGCTCCAATTGGCTCCGACTGGAAGGATACTGGGTAGACCTCAGGGCAGGTAGCATTAAGGTCTACCCGTGTTGTGCATTATATTTTGACAAAAGCGTCAAACCTTAGGGTGTAGATGTAATACAGCAATTATTTTTTGAAAACATTGTCCGACGGCATCTTTTGGTGTCTGCTCTAGTAGACACCTTTGGTGTTTGCTAGAAAGAGGGGCATATTGCTGCGAGCGCAGCTGACTCAGTAGGCAGCGCGCTCGTGGCCTAGCGGTTATCGCGCGTGCCTTCCACGCAGAAAGCCAGGGTTCGATCCCTGGGAGCGCCGCGTCTTTTATTTATTCTTTCAATTTAGATTTCTGGTAATTTCGAGAACCGTGTTGCTCGTTCTAGGTTAGAATGTTCTGCGCGCCGAATGTTCCAGCGCGAATGTTCCAGAAGCCCACGGGTGCACAAAAGGGGCTCCGCGTAACCAGCCGGACTCAGTTTCGCCTCAGCGTTCGATCCTGCTGCTTCGCCGCTTTCGACGCCCGCGACGCTCTGTTGTTATCTTTCCTTTTTCCTTTTATTTTTGGGCACAAGTTCGCCCCATTAAACGTTTCAGTTTTCTCAGTTATTCCTTTGTTTTGTCACTTCGTTATTCGTGACATTTTGGTGGAGGTGCTGGGTACCGCATGCCCCTGCCGCGTACCCCTCCGAGGGCCCGCAGTGCAAGTCCGACGCCAAGCCCAGGAAGAACCAACGAAGGCACTACTGAGATCCGGTTCAGTCGTCGCACCCAAGGCCTACACCCGGAATTCGGACCTCTGCCACCCAGGACCAAGCAGCCAACGAGGCCGACGATGGCCAACCAGTCGCCGACCCCCGCCGCTCCTGCCCTCGTCTACCTGCCCGCCGCACCCCGTACGCCCACTCCCTTCCACGGCGAGATCCACGAGGATGTCGAAGACTGGATCAAGCACTACGAGCGTGTGGCGCGCCACAACGGGTGGACTGCGGAGCAGTGTCTCCAAAACCTCTACTTTTCGCTGGAGGGTACTGCGAGGCATTGGTTCGAAAACCACGAGGCTTCGCTCACTTCGTGGGACATCTGCGTCACCCAGTTGAAGCGAACCTTCTCGAACCAACACCGGCGACAGAATGCGGAGGACCTGCTCCAGACGCGGACACAAGCCCCCGACGAAAGTGTGACCAGCTACGTTGAAGACGTGCTACGACTCTGTACACGCGCCGACCCGCAAGCCACCGAGGAGAAGAAGTTGCGCTTCCTCATGAGGGGCGTCAAGAGCGAAATCTTCGGTGGCCTTGTCCGCAGCCCCCGACGACGGTAGACGGCTTCGTGGCCGAGGCGACCAACATCGAGCGAGCGCTGTCGGCCAGAGCTGTGCACTATCAACGACTCGCCGGTGTGTCAACGGCTCCGGCTGTCTCGCCCCTCGCTCCGATGTCGATGGTGTCGGCATCGAACACCTGCGGCAGATAATCCGGGACGTCGTCCGGGAGGAGATCAAGAAGCTTCTACCTGCTGCCGCAAGCCCAGCTCCGCCCTCAATCGCCGAGATTGTCAGGGAAGAAGTACATCAGGCGCTGCAGCCAGAAGTTCTCGTCAGCGCCACTCCCGAACCACCCACGCTGAGTTACGCCGCAGCTACCCGACGACCACCGCCCCCAGCTCACCAGTATACGGCGCCACCCCGACGTGATCCTCCAGCGCCACAGTATTCCCGACGCCAAGAAGATCGGGCGCACGTCCGCCCAGAACAAGCTGCGCCGCGAAAGACTGACGTGTGGAGGACGGCCGATCGACGCCCGTTGTGCTATCACTGCGGGGAAGCCAACCACATCTACCGACGATGCCCCTACCGCCAGCTGGGCCTACGAGGGTATGCGCCCAACGACCCTCGACCACGTCTCGGAGAGCGACCTCGGGACATCGAGGACTACCTCCGCCGCTCTTCATCCCCTGAGTCGTCTCCCCGCCGAGGATTCCGTTCACCGTCTCCCCGCCGCTCGCCATCGCCCTTCCGCCGGTCTCGCCGAGACAGCCTGTCACCCATCGCTTCCCGTCGGGAAAACTAGGCGCGGCAATGCCGGGAGGTGGTGTTGCCGAAGACGAACGATGCCAAGATCCTCCAAGATCGTCGGAGCTCTCCCACTCTAACGCCGCAACGCCCCGAAACGACGTTTCTGTAACAGTGTCGAATAACCTCAACGTTATCATCGACGGCCACGACGCGACGGCACTCGTCGACACCGGAGCAGACTACTCCGTTTTGAGTGGGAGACTCTCTCGCCGCCTTCGGAAAGTTATGACGTCGTGGGACGGACCGCAGATACGAACCGCCGGCGGACATCTCATCACGCCTGTCGGCAGGTGCACTGCTCGCGTTGAGATCCACGGTGAAACCTGCCCTGTCAAGTTCGTCATTCTGCAAGACTGTTCGAGGGACGTCATTCTCGGAATGGACTTCTTGTGCGAATACGGCGCCATCATCGACCTTGCGGAGAACAGGCTGACGCTTCGGAAACCTGTCCCATCGGCGGAAAATCCCAAAGCGACGTTAGCTGCAGTGCGAGTCCTTGCCAGCCATGTAAACCTGCCGCCGCTGTCGAGTGTCTTTGTACCCGTCGGGACCGAAGAAGCCACCTGCGGTGTAGCACTCTTGGAAGGAAGCGCCCAACTTCTCGTTGGACGAGGGATTGGCATTGCAAGAGGCGTAATCGAGATCCAGGACGGGTGTACCGTAGCCCTTGTCACCAACTTCCGGCAAGAGTCGCAGCACCTTACAAAGGGTACAGCTGTGGGCTTCGTCGAGGAAATTCCGGACTCAGGCGCGATCGCCGTTATCTCAGACGACGCCTCTCCGACGCAGCACAAGAGAACCACGCCATCAGAGCTCGACATCGACCCATCCCTCCCAGCCCCACAACGACGACAACTCAGTGACCTTCTCGCCGAGTTCAGTGAGTGCTTCTCCACGTCGTCGAAGGTGCGCCAAACGACGGTTGCGAAACATCGAATAATCACTGATGACGACGCTCTCCCTGTGCATCGGCCACCGTACCGAGTCTCCGTGAAAGAAAGGGAAGTTATCCAGAAGCAAGTTCAGGAAATGCTTGATGACGACATCGTCCAGCCCTCAAACAGTCCGTGGGCCTCCCCAGTAGTCCTAGTGAAGAAAAAAGACGGAACCCTGAGGTTCTGCGTGGACTACCGCCGGCTGAATGCAGTAACAAAGAAGGACGTCTATCCGCTGCCCCGCATCGACGACACCCTGGACCGGCTGCGCCATGCCCGATACTTTTCGTCGATGGACTTGAAGAGCGGGTACTGGCAGATTGAGGTCGACGAACGAGATCGTGAGAAGACGGCCTTCGTCACACCGGACGGACTGTATGAATTTAAAGTGATGCCGTTCGGGCTGTGCACAGCGCCGGCAACCTTCCAGCGTGTTATGGACACCGTCCTTTCCGGCTTGAAATGGCAGAGCTGTCTCGTCTACCTCGACGACGTTGTCGTGTTCGCAACCGAATTCGACGAGCACCTCAGACGACTCCGAGCCGTGCTACGGGCCTTCAAATCTGCTGGGCTGACACTCAAGCCTTCGAAGTGCCGGTTCGCCTATGGAGAGCTGAAATTCTTGGGCCACGTCGTGAGTGCTCAGGGTGTAAGCCCTGATCCTGCAAAGACGTCCGCTGTCGCCGAATTCCCCAAGCCATCGGACAAGAAGGCCGTCCGTAGATTCCTTGGGCTGTGCGCCTACTACAGACGTTTCGTGCGTGACTTTGCACAGATTTCTTCACCGCTGACGCATCTGACGAAGGACGACGTGCAGTTCCAGTGGGGAGAAGAGCAAGAACAAGCGTTCGACGAACTCAAGCGAAGGCTGCAGTCGCCCCCTATCCTCGGACATTTTGATCAGTCGGCGGAGACAGAAATACACACGGACGCCAGCAATACCGGTCTCGGTGCGGTGCTCGTTCAGCGACAAGAAGGGGCAGAGAGAGTAATTGCTTACGCAAGCCGGGCGCTGTCTAAGGCAGAACAAAATTATTCAACGACCGACAAAGAATGCCTTGCTGTCGTCTGGGCGATAACCAAGTTCCGTCCGTACTTGTACGGTATCCCGTTCCGCGTGGTCACAGACCACCACGCCCTCTGCTGGCTCGCGAACCTCAAGGACCCGTCAGGACGCCTCGCTCGCTGGAGTCTGCGACTGCAAGAATTCGACGTAACCATTGTGCACAAGTCTGGCCGCAAGCATAATGACGCCGACTGCTTGTCTAGGGCCCCAGTCGAATCTCCTCCTGACAGCACCGACGACGACGATGACGCTCGTTTTCTCGGAGCAGTTACAGATATCGACATGGGAGCACTTCAACGAGACGACCCGGAGCTTCGCGCCGTGATCGACCACCTCGAAGGTCAAGGAAGTTCCGTTCCGCGAGTCCTGGCCCGAGACTTGTCAAGCTTCGTTCTGCGGCGAGGTGTGCTCTTCAAGAAGAACTTCGGAACCAGCAACCCTGCCTGGCTGCTGGTTGTGCCTGCCAGCCTGCGAGAAGAAATCTTTCAAGCATGCCACGACGACCCGACGGCTGGACACCTTGGCTACAGCAGGACGCTCGCCCGGATTCGTGACAAGTACTACTGGCCAAGACTCCCGAAAACCGTCCATCTGTACACACGGTCGTGCCATGAGTGCCAACGACGTAAGAAGCCTCCGACAAAGCCAGCAGGACTCTTGCAGCCGATATCTGCCCCGACTACGCCCTTCCAGCAGGTCGGAATGGATTTGCTTGGGCCGTTCCCAACATCGACGCAAGGGAACCGGTGGATTATCGTCGCGACCGATTATCTTACACGATACGCCGAGACGAAAGCCCTCCCATCGGGAACAGCGGTGGAAGTCGCCAAGTTTTTCGTCGAGTCCATTCTCCTTCGACACGGCGCACCTGAAGTGCTGATCACAGATCGAGGGTCATCTTTCCTGGCACAGCTGACTCAAGAGGTACTTCGGCTCAGTCACACCAGCCATCGACGAACCACCGCTTATCACCCGCAGACCAACGGGCTAACAGAGCGGCTCAATAAGACCATCGCCGACATGATCTCCATGTACGTCGACGTGGAGCACAAGACGTGGGACGAGGTGTTGCCGTACGTCACATTCGCGTACAACACAGCGGTACAAGAAACCACAGGAATGACGCCGTTCCAACTGGTACATGGCCGGACGGTTACCACAATGCTGGACGCCATGCTGCCTCACGTGTCAACCGACGATGGCAACGACGACGCTCAACTGATCTGTCAACGCGCGGAGGAAGCTCGTCAACTGGCAAGAATCAAGATTCAAGAGCAACAGCGAGTTGACGCACGCCGGTATAACCTTCGTCGCAGGGACGTCCGCTTCCAACCCGGGGACCGGGTATGGGTGTGGACACCAATTCGGCGCCGCGGTCTCAGCGAGAAGCTTCTCAAGCGCTATTTCGGACCCTACAAAATCATCCGACGCATCGGCGATCTGAACTACGAAGTTCTACCCGACGGAACGCGCCCATCTGCAAGACGCCAGCCACGACCCGAGGTGGTGCACGTCGTCCGGCTCAAGCCGTATTACGAACGATAGAACTTTGGACTCTTCGTCAAAGAGTGAACTGGGAACTGGGAACTGTGGCTCGCGACTCTGCTATCTTTTGTTGTGTATTTGTGTTTTTCCTTTGTGCTGCATCGGGACGATGCACTTTTTTAAAGGGGGGATAATGCCGCGAGCGCAGCTGACTCAGTAGGCAGCGCGCTCGTGGCCTAGCGGTTATCGCGCGTGCCTTCCACGCAGAAAGCCAGGGTTCGATCCCTGGGAGCGCCGCGTCTTTTATTTATTCTTCCAATTTAGATTTCTGGTAATTTCGAGAACCGTGTTGCTCGTTCTAGGTTAGAATGTTCTGCGCGCCGAATGTTCCAGCGCGAATGTTCCAGAAGCCCACGGGTGCACAAAAGGGGCTCCGCGTAACCAGCCGGACTCAGTTTCGCCTCAGCGTTCGATCCTGCTGCTTCGCCGCTTTCGACGCCCGCGACGCTCTGTTGTTATCTTTCCTTTTTCCTTTTATTTTTGGGCACAAGTTCGCCCCATTAAACGTTTCAGTTTTCTCAGTTATTCCTTTGTTTTGTCACTTCGTTATTCGTGACAATATCACTGTCTTTGATTAGATTTTAAATAAGGGAATTAGTCATCCATGAGTAATTTCGACAATTTTAGGAAGCTTAGAGCCTGTAAATTGAGTTATCACCATAAATAGACAATCTCAGAATCTACTTGAGTGACCCTTTCAGGGTGAGCATAGTAGGCATAGTTGCCAGGTGATGGAAGAACAAGAAATGGTGGGATCATAAGGCATGAACCCTTCTTCGCAAAAGCAATGCTTCCTGTCAACCTAGGGTCAAGTTACGGAAGACTGAAGCTGCTCCCAGAACTATTCTGCAAAAGAATCGCCTGCACTCATCAAGTTTCTTCAAACAAGGAAACTTTTATCCCTTGGAACGGCAACTGTTAGGGTCAATAAACCTACCCACACCTTTAGTGAATGTGCAGCCTTGCAGTGCAAACGATTTCGAGCTGCAAAGCAAATTGCTCTCTTTGGAAAAGGAATTATAAATGTACATATTGAGCAGAAACTGTCAGATACAAATGATTGCGGGGCAATAGTTTCAGCCTCAGAAGCCAACGAAAAGAAGACAATTCTTTTGTTAGTTTAGCTCGGTCTGTTTTTACAGTACGAGTAACGAGGTAATGAAAAACAGTGATGCGAAAATTCGATGCCATGCATCAATGTCCCACCTTTATCAGAAAAGTAGTCCGAGAGGTGCTCCCGCCCATCACTGTCCCTGCGCAAGGCACGGCCGTGGACAAGTTCGTCTATGGGTAGCCGAGTGCGTCTGTGGACAAAACACTGTCGTGTTAACAAACTTTGGTTTACACTGGGTGAGATATGAGCCAAATGGAGAGGCTAGACAACATCGCTCACATTCAAAGTCGAATCAACCAATAATCGCCCTTTCCGACCACTAGAAGGTTTCGTCAAGCATTATAAACCCAAAACACAGGGGTCTCAACGGGCCAATATGAGAAATCCCAGCCCTACCCGCTGCAAAGAGAGCACAAGAAAGTGACAAGGTGGACAGGCACGCTGGAACTCAGGCTGCACAATTTGCTTGCCTTATCGACAAGCGGGGATAGGTGCCATCTACAGAGGAAATTGGCCCAAGCCACAGTATGTCGGTGTCGTAGCGCACACACGAGCCACAAAGGCAACAACAGACAGCATGAGTGATGCAGTGCCATACACCCTCGAGCTTGTTGGCAATGCGAACCTGAGATAGTGACTAGATGAAACTAGAGTAACTGTATATTCAGTTACTGAGCAAGAGTACTACAGCTCTAGAAGGAACAAAGTGGTGCAGAGTGCCCAAAAAGCTTCAGTTGTATTACAGTGGCCAAGTGGGCTAGTTGGTACAGTCTCCTGCAACATGAAAGGCCCACTGGGAGCGTCTGGCTGAGACAACTGTTGGAGGGGCGCTGCACGCGCTCCATTCTGTTTCGATGGGAGGAGACTCGAGGCTCAGCCAATCCTGCCGGGCCTGAATGCGCTTAAAGGGATTCTAAAACAAACATTTCAGTGTCTATAATAATTGGCGCACAATCTTTCCACGAGCCAGCAGCCGCCGGTATCCACGAGCACACGCAACGAAATTGATGTCATTGTCCCCCATTCACGCTGTGCAACAATGACAGTGCTTTGTTTAAATAATTTGGGAGTTGGTGTCTCGACCTTTCTGAAGTAAAGAACAAAAAACCGCTTTTGCCTGCATGTCTCTGTTTTTATTTTAAAAATGGACAAAGATTGAGGTTTTCGGCACCCCGCAACTTCTTTACAATCTTCCGAGTCACGTGCGCTGCGACGTCAATAGGGGACACGCGGGGCTCCGGTGAAGCTCTCTCGAGAGAGTCATCAGTGAGCAGCAAGAACTTACATGCTTGCGACCACGTGCTTGCGCAGCTTGATCAACATGGCAAAAGGAGGAAAGTCTCATCCGGGTCCAGCCATACCTGTCCGGCTCTGTCCCCCTCCCCCTCCGGCTTCTGGCGGCTGTTAGCGGTAGCAGATAGAGCTGACGGTTTTGTTGACCTCGGATAGATGGCGCCACTAAACTTTATAAAATAAAAGTTTTGTCCATGATACCAGGTTTTTGATGCATTTAAATTTATGTTGGAGCGACAAGATTTATAAAAAAATACCTTTTATCGAGCAGGTAATTGCACTACTTCCTGTCTTTTTACAAGTCCCCCATTGACGTCATGCCGTTTGGTTCTCATGGCCACCACTTGCGGCTGCAGGTCGGGAAATATTCTAATTTTTGCCTCGCGATTTTGCGGCGGAATCGCAACATATCGAAGGAAGGAGATGTGTTTTTTGCCCTTTGTGACAAGATAAGCAATGTCAAAAGTAGAATATGCAAATTCTTTCAACGTTAAAATCGTTCCACAGCTCCTTTAAGATGACAGTGAAATGTGTGGGCTCCGGGGAAAAGGAGAATAAAGACAAGCTTTTCATCTCCACAGTCGGGTCTGGTGTAGAACATAAGCGATTAATTGATCTAACAATCAGGTAGCTTTCACGCGTGGAGATGAAAAGCCTGTCTTTATTCTACTTTGGCCCGAAACCCATACATTTCACTGTCATCTTTAGCGCAAATGGGGGACTATGACATCAATTTTGTTGCATGTGCTCACGCACACTGGCAGCTGCTGGCTTGTGGGAAGAATGTGTGCCACTTATTATGAACACTAAATTGTTTGGTTCAGTATCCCTTTAACAAATTCTGGTTTTGATTTGGCACAAGAGCGGCTTCATCGGCGTCATGCCAAGAGTTATGGTCACCAAGGCTCGAAGCAAGCACAATCATCACTTGTTTTTATCAGTTGTATCTAGTGTAAAATGTCAGAACAAGCACTGCCAAATAATAAAAAAATATTCAGGTTATACCCGAGTCCTATATTTATAAGGTAAAATGAGTTCAAGAGTGCATTAATTTGTTAAAAGGTTGGCACAGATCTCGCGCTTTATATATCGGAACAATCTCCTTGGCCCAGGCCCGTTGAGGCCTTAGTAAAACATAGCCGGGGCATTACGCTAACAAACTGCTCTCCGCCGCGAAAAAGAAACCAGGAACTGCTAAGCGCGCATTGCGCTTTAGCTGGGCCTCGAGCGAGTTCTTCCCTCGGGGTAGAATAGAATCGCCCAAAGCGTGCGTAACACCTCCGACAGCCACTGGCTCTGCGACACGCTTCCAGTGGGTCTTTCATGTTGCAGGAGACTGTACATGACTGAAGAAAATAAAATTAGCACCGAAAACACAAAGATTAAAAGAGAAGAAGTACACGGGACCAGGGACGGCACCAGACTTTTTATAGGGAAGTGGGGGGGGGGGGGGGGGCAGGCATATTCCAATTTGGGGGGAGGCATGTGCTCCCGGTACTTTAGCTGTAACAATCTAACTAGAAGAGAAAAATAGAAAAGAAAACGGGGACAATGGCTTGGTAGAGCCCTAGTCCCTCCAGGGATACCGACCTGAACTGTTTGGTTATATTTTTTTCATTTCAGTCGCCAGACTGTCCCAACCACATGAGTAGTGCTTTGCTAGCAGTTCGATCAGAGTGATGTCCAAACGATCATGCTGAGGTTGCAAACAGTTGAGACCCCTGAAGATGCCGTTGTTTTCGCCAAATCTCCAGTGAATCTTTTCGCCCATTCTATCTAAAATAATGAGAAAAAATGGGACATCGTAGTAACTTTCGGTGCACCAGCTGGAGTCATCCCCAGAGGGGTGGATATCCGTGAGATATTTCACCAGGTGTGCAGGCAAACGGCTGACTCTACGGTCTGTTGTGGGACTGATTTTGTTCATCTCTGCGGCGCTTGCGATTTGGCTACAAATACTAAGCCCTCCGACTTCTTCAGGTTCCTAAACCGCTCACATACTGCAGTTACCATTATGGAGGCCCAAGATAGATCGCAGCTTTTGTTCTGCAGGCAATCCGAAAGGATTTGCAGCTCACCCAAAGCATCGCCAAAAAAGCATAAATGCACAACAAACATGAAGTTTAATTAACTGGGGCAGCATTCCACATGTTTTTACCGACCTTGCTTTTGTGCTTTCAGCAATCTGTGCGAGTGCGATATTTATTGCAGGGAGCGTGCGGATGACGGCTTTGCATGCATTGACTTGGCACGTCCATCTTGTCTCACCGATTTCTTTCAGTTGGATTGTCGAGCCGCTACCTGCTTCTGGACTGCATGAAGGTTGCATGAGTAGCAGACTCACCCAAGAAGATCTACACAGAGTTCCTCACTGAACCAGAGGCCTTGCATACGTCGAATATGACTAGGTATAGTAAATGGTTGGAGGCAATGAATGTAGATGGCTTGAGGCACCTCTCTTTTGAGGAGTGCGTCCAGTCGATGGTTGAGGCAATGAACGTAGATGGCTTGAGGCACCTCCCTTTTGAGGAGTGCTTGGACACCTTTAATCTTGCCGCTCATCACACTAGCACCATCGTAGGCTTGAGCAATACAGTTTTCTGGATGAGTGCCACATTTGGCTAGCCTTTCCTTAGCGCGGTTAAGGAGTGAGGCTGCACTCAGGGTCTTGCACTTCAAAACCCAAGAGAACGTTCATAGACGAATCCATTTAAAAAATACCAGCTACTACGGAGACCTGTTTTGTTCTTCTGACATCTCGGGATCCGTCTACCATTAGTGCTAACCATTGGACGCTGTCCACTTCCGTCTTGAAGTGACAAATTCAAATCAAACATTATGGAGAGTATCTTTTCCTGAACTGAATGATGCCTATATTCTGCACTGACAGGGTCATCCTCCAGTTTTTTTAGCACAATATACCGTATTTACTCAAGTATAACCCGCACTATTTATAAAGAACGCCCTTGTGACTACTTTCACGCAAAGCACATATACAGCCAATCATTGCGATGCGCATAAATAACAGCGAATAACTAGATCAAGAACATGACTTTCCATACAAATGCAACCTTCACAGATGGTATCTTTGCACGAAGACGTTATCTCTATCCTGTAAACAACTGGTATCATGCTGTCGATCGCGGTGATTGGCAATCCCAGCGTGCTCCGCGGAAAAGCGAACCCTCAGGTTTTCTTCATGAATAGTGCGGGTTATACTCGAGTACATGGGAGTATCGCTTTTGTGACAAGCTGAAGCAGCACGAAAAATTTCCAATGCTGTCACTCAAAGCTGACTCATCATCTGCTCTTTGGGCTATTTCCTACACCGTGGAAAACCGGAGCATGTCAACGATCACAGAGATGTAATGGCAGTTCTCCCTATTTCTGCTGAATATGCCTCGCTGAGGTGCACGGCGACTGAATTGTCCTTGCCACTTGCCTTCATCTGCTTGAAGGAAGCCCATGATGCTTGGGACATCTTGTGTGCCGCGCTGTTGGAATAAAGTCATGCAGTCCGCCGTGCTTCTGAAGAGCCGTTCTTTTAGTTTCGATACCCCTCTGTCACAAAAACAGTGCTTCCACTCTTCAGCCAAGGAAGCGACCCACAGGGGAAACAAAAAAAGAGTTTGTAGACACGCTGTACTCCAATCACGGGCGGCAGTCGGACTTGGAGGTCCTGGGGTCATCACCACACTTGGTCACAGGACAATGCTGTGGCATGGGCTGTACTGGTATATCATGGGCTCTTTTGAGCTACATTTGGCGGTACTTGTCTTCTAGTCCAGGAGGTCGGGCTTTGTGTTGTTCATTCCGAAAGCTGGCAATCGGTGCCGTCATTGCTATCACGAACTATATGTTTGTTTATTTTGGGGTGGCAGGGCAAATTTAGGGGACGTGCCCTCCCACCTCTCCCTCCCCTTCGTTTAGCGCCATCCCTGCACGGTACAAGCGCTAATTGACAACTTACGATTTTTTTAAATCGTAGGATTAAAAAAACTGTCATTATATTTCATTTACTTCGAGATTCAGGTGCACGAAACTTCGACACACGCTTTCGAGACCCGAAGATGTCGCAGGCTTTTGAAGCAATGTGCATAGTACGCACATCAGACCTATTCAAGTCACATGTTACTACTTAATTTTAAATTAGACTTAGCCCATAACACTTAATCAAACCCAAACCCACCCCCTCCCACACACACACACACAGACACATACGTTTTCTCACCCCGTGAACCAGGCAATGCGACGCCCACAAAAACCTTACTTCACAAGTTTTCCTGAACAGGCCTTACTCACGAAGACCTCTCAGGAAAAACGCGAATTTGACGAAAGAAATAATTGTGGTAAGTGTTTCGAGTAGGCCCGGAAGCCGTACTAAACGCGCCCGGTCCCCTCAAGAGCACTCACCTTCCAAACCTTCCACGGACGGCTCGAAGTGACGCGACAGACGCCCTGCGACGCCGGACGTGGTTTTCTGTATCCAGCGATCTTAAGGGTTCCGGTTGATGCAGAATGGGTGACCGCATGACCAGAGAAGAACAGACCGCATCGGACGCATCGAAGTTGTCGCAGCTTCGAAGTCCCGCGTAGCCGGCGGGATTGTTGTAACGCCCGCCCAATCCGGTCAAACGTACGCCGCGCTAGCCACCGCGCTCTCGGCGCTCTCAAACAACGTTGATTTTTATTTTTTATTTTTGATGGGGTTGCCAGCACGCGGTTTAAAATTCGCTAATTTTAGCGAAAAGTCAAGGGTTCAGCCGGTTTAGCACAAGTCATTTTCCCCATAAACCAAGAAGTAGTCAAGATTAAAGAAATAATAAACATGTAGGGCGAGTGAGCGAGACGACACAACACATTTTGTGAAAGATATGGTTTGGTCCGTCTTGGTCCTACATGTTTATTCTTTCTTCAATCTTGTATGATCTCTATGAATCTTGTACAGTGTACCGTGGTGACCGAGTGTACCCATGTGACCTTGACGCACGAATCCACCGGCGACGGCGTGGCGGTCGTTTTTAGTCGTCGGCGTCACGCTAGCTCGCGCGACGCCGCGCGACGCCGTTGGCGGCGGCGTGCGGCCATTTTGCGTCGGAGTCATCCGATATTCGCGCGTAATTCAAAGTTAAGCTTTAGTGGCGAACGCAGCTGCGCTTACTTGTGTGCAGCGTGTCAAAAGGCTTACGAATGCATTAAAGGACAGGGACGAAAACAACCTATTTTGGTCCCGTCCTCCATGTTGTATCGTTTAATGCAGGGGTCGGCAACTTTTTCAGCGGCGGGCCGAGTCGCCACGAAGTCGATAAGGAGGAGGCCGATCGACAAGTCGCGAAGGGGGGGGGGGGGTAAATTCTTTAAATATTTCGCGCTTTTTTTACGTGTTTTTTTTGGTAAGTATTTAAGTGAAACCGTGAAAAAAAAACTATGTTCAGTTTCTGCATGAAAATAATGTTCCTTGAAATGCGGCGCTTATGCGCACCTGTACCTTCAAGAACAGTAAAACGCTGTAAAGAATAGTTGGTGTCCCGAAGTTTGATAGCACCATTATCGTAGCCAGAATCCGAAACAAAACTACAAGAGGCTGATATCCGAAGCGTCCTTTATAACGAAGTACGTTGCATGCAGGCGATGTCAGCGCTCAATCGATAGCCATGTTTGACTCTGAGGTGGCGTTTTAAAATATTTCAAAAAGTGAATAGTAGCAAAGATAAGCATTGGCGTGATGAGTTCTTTCATCATATGTCTTGATTTCACACTGTGTACATATATGTTTTTGTCATGAGTAAACCTCAGTTGCAAGTAGCGCTCTGTGTTCTCGGTCTCTTTCACTCGTCCTTTGTTTTAGATGCGGAGCCTCTCTTGCTCGGGTCTATGTCCCGCGGCCTTGTAGTCCCGCACTCACACTACGCACGCGCAACTCTCCTCCTTCCCTCTCTCCAACAGCTGCGCGTTACTCTCTCCGCTCTCTCTCTCTCTCTCTACCAGCTGCGTGCACTGCGCGTGCGTTCGCTTCTACTCACACCGCGCGCGCTACGCGCGCTCTCTCCTCTAATCTCCTCTCCTTCAAGTAGAGAACAACAAATAAACGGCGAGCGGCGAGCGTTCCAAGTTTCTCTGCCGCGAGCCGCGACGAAGGCTCGCGTAGGGGGTAACGCTAGGGCAGTCGGTGGCGCCATCTCTCGACGATCAGCACGCAACTGACTCTTGCTCGGAACCAACACGATGCTCCGTATCACCCCATGGTTCCCCCTCGGGAAGAAGGGTAATTTTTCCCAAGAAGTCAACGGAGTTCGAGGTATGCCGAGTGAAATAATAAAGTTTACGGTGACGATCAAATGTCGTCACGATTCAGTTTGGCGATGGAAATAACTTTGTAGTCGTCAGGCAGCAGGAGTTGCCAAAGTTGGTGTAGATGGCGACGTTCACGCTCGCGGATCGGGGCGAGCCAAAAGCTTTCACAGACCATCGCTACGTTTTTTATATGTTCGGTTCAAGGTTCGTCAGGGGGGACGTAATCGGGGAGTACTGCCCGACACTCGCTGGCGCTGACAGCTGCCGTGGAAGCTTTGGCGGCGGCGCGAAGGCCCTATGTGCTGATAGCCGAACAGGCAAGTGCCCTCAGCTTCTGCGTTGCTGGCGGCACATTTTCCCGCGACGAAGAGATCACCGTGCATCGGTGGTGCTTCCGTGACTGCTGAGTCGCGATCTTTTGGATGTTACAGAGGTGATAATCGATCACCCGGGCTTGTAGGTGGGTGGGCCTCGCACGAAGGGAAGACGGAAGGACGACAACCAAGAGTTCAGTGATGCGAATTCAGCGGTCTGCTCGGTAAATTCTTTCCCGTATCAATACACTGCATAGGCGGAAAGTTCTCAAATTCCCGGGGGGGGGGGGTCAGGGCTCGACACCTTAATCTCTCCCCCCCCCCCTTTCACACACACACACGCACAGATATATATATATATATATATATATATATATATATATATCCCTCGATCGAAGAAAAAGAAACAAATAAATGCAGTGTAATGGGCAAGTCAAGTTAGCGGAGTTCCTTTTTTTTTTATCATTATTGCCCTCGTCTTGCTTCCTGCTTTCTTTTGCATCATACCCGACCACCACCTTCCAAATGTTAGGTGCCCGAGCTCCTTTTTCTGTTCATTTTGTTTTGCAAGACCGCCTCAACGATTGCCGGCACCGAGGCGTCTTTCCTGCGTATTTTCATCATGTGCAAGTTGTTATTGCCATTTCTTTTCATTTTTGTCTAGAATTTACCCCCAGAAGTTCTTCTTCTGTAATGTTTGCGAATCGCTTTGCACGCTCATTTTTCTCGTCAACTTAGACTTTCGTTAGGCTACTGGCATGAGCCGCTGGACCGCCTCTGACAACCGGCGATACTCGCATTCAGCCAAGATATGTAAAGATTATCGCGTTAGTGCCGAGAACATCAAGGAAACCTTCTGAACTGTTGTTTTTAACGCTTAAATTCATTTTCGCTTGAGAGAGACGTCCCAAACGCGTGGAAGCCCCTGGATAACGTAGGATAAGCATGCTGACCGGATACATAAACAAACGCCTGCTTTTGTGAACTTATAGTTTAGCTGTCATTGCAGTTGTGATTAGTGAATTCCGTGGTTCAAGCGCACTAACTGTAACGAATAGTTTCAATGATTTGGAAACAAAATGGGGTTGACAAACTTATGTATTGTCGTCTGCTTCCGAAGGCTGCAGGTCCGCTAGTGCCACTCTCGTCATTCGCAATTACTTCCAATGGCTTTCGAAGGAATTTCCAGCCTTTTATCGTATTTGCTAATACTACGTTATGTCTTCGAGGACTGTCGCGAATAGTTGGAAAAAATTTATCCACTCACCAGCTCTGTCCGAGGACTGTGCGAATAGTTTAAAAATTTATCCACTCACCAGCTCTGGCCATTCAGTGACCAGAGCTGGTGAGTAGATAGATTTTTATTTATCCACTGGGTGCCAGCTATCGATATGTGCGGGCACCGGGGCGCACAGATGAGGGTGCTCCCAAGAGGTTCCGGAGGCGATGGTACTTGTTTTTCCGAAAAGCCCGGGAGAGGGGGGGGATTGCTCTGCCCCCCCCCCCCAGGAGATTTAAGGGGGGGGAGGGGGGGAGGGCCCCCAAGCCCCTCCGTAGTCCGCGCTTAGGGTACACTGTGTTCTAATATAGTCTGAATCGAATATTTTCTCAATGCGCTTGCACGAGAGCCCTAGGCAGAAAACGGGCGCCTCATTCAAGTTCAACGTGATGAGTGTCGTGCGAGATCATCGCACGCATTCAAGCTTACTCTCGGGATTGCATGTGCGTCATTTACCCAATGGTCTCTGGCCTTCATCGAGAAATCGTTCAGCTGCAGCACGATGTTTTCGCTTACATTGCCAAACTCAATTCACGCTGCACCTCTTTACTCTGCAAGACATAATGTTAGCACATGTTCAAAGCAAAAAAAAAAAAAAAAATTACCACTTGTTTTTGCAAATATTATTTTTATTATTACGTTGCAGGCTTTTTGGGATGTTATGAAACTACTAGCTCCAAGTAGAGGCTGCATTATCATAGAATGTCTCTCTCTAGTCTCGATGTGCTTTTGGACAACTGAAAAGGTTATGGAGACATAATGTCAGATACCGTCTCACCGTTGTGTCCAGGTGACTGCGACTAACACCTGAAGCCATGGTTACACACCAATTCCTCGCAACTCCAGTGGATGCTGTACTGTTCCGAGGCCGAAGTTTAACAAAAGCATTGCTTCAGATTTTGTTGTAGAGCAGTAAATAGGATGATCAAAAGCAGGTTTCGGTGGTTGGAAGGGTACTGCGTGCAGCAACATCAGCTGACTTTCTGCACAATGTGGGCTCGTCTAGCTCTGATTTTGGGGCCTCCTCCCGAGCCCCAAGAGTCCGACCCCGAGGACGGAGTGAGCTTTGACAGCAAAGGACAAGTTGTGAAGCGCTGGAAATCTGAGAGGTGGCCGCCTCTGCACCCCAAGTATGTGCTGCCTGCCAGAGTCTTTCTGCTCAAACCTGAAGCCTTGCAGCTGTCGAGTCTGTTACAAGCTCTGGTCATATCTGCGAAATATACTTGCGTGCGCTTGTTATGTTGTGTCATACTTTGTAACTTGCCCAATCCAGTAGACACGGCAAGTCCCTTTTGACCGCAGAGGGGTCTACCTAGCAGACAGTCCAAGCGGCATTCGATTCTCGGTGCCTTTTATATACTACCTATTATGGATGAAGAAGCAGATTTATAGACCATTTCATTTAGTGCTCTCAGGGCGGCGCCATTTTGTTTGGCCGCAGCGCCCTCTCCACACACCCGGGAATTTCAGCAGGTTCAACCATAGAGTTATTACAATAAACGCTAGAGGCTCAGCTGGCGCTAGTGTCTACGGGACTTCCGGTTGCAAATTGAAGCAGACAGCATGCAGTCTACATTTCCAGCCTCCCTGTGTATTCCTATGGGAAAACGCGCGTGAATTTTGTCTCTTCGCCGGAAAATAACATGAATAACTTTTGTCATATCGGTTGTGACGGATAGTATGTACCTTTATTGGTATTGCGAAAGTGTAATTGCTTTAGTTACAGCATTTTTCTTTACCACTGAGCGATGTTAAACTTCGCTCTATTTCAGGCCCAAACCCCTGTTTCAAGGAAGGTATGTGAAAACGAGCGACGGTTCTAAGCAAACTAACGATCGAAAGGAATGTAGTGTGTGTTCAGGTTCGCTAGCGTTTAGGTGGTGCTTATATATTGCTAAATGCCCGTCCTGTCATTGGATGAAAATGACTCCGTCGTGCATCTTTACGATCGGTTAAAGAAAAATTCGAACGCAAAAATAAAGCACGTGAGCTACGAAAGGTATGTCTTTTTATTATTTCCCATGTCGGGCAGTTTTTATCGGGCACCTGCTCTCTGGCTCCCCTTATTTGCAAAGATTTGGAGCGTGCGGGTGATGATTTGAACCATTTGAACCCAGAACAATCATCTTCGCAGTACTTATTTATTGCAAATCTGACTATATTACGTGACTTTCAATTTATTTTGATCGTCTGCAAGCACAAGGAGTTACTTATCCAGTGTTACTACGTAGTTCTTGCCGTCTCTCTCGGTTTTCCACATGTCCTTCGTTCGTTTGGCACGTATATCCCCCATGTTGGAAAGCGTCGACGCCGTGTTCGCGCTAACAGTGTCCGACAGTGCACAAAAATACACGTACGAAGCCGTTTTAGCACCGTTTTTAATGCGATGAATTTGAAAGAAAAACGCCGTAACTGACCATTTATTTCGTCTGCGTGACTGAGAAATGTTCCAATATGCCTAGTACGTACAAATTATTCGTGATATTTGCTCTTATAATCAAGCGCAGAGAGAAAATGCACTCGCTTTTTCCCATAGGAATACATTACCGGAAGTCAGATTTAGACTGCTTGCTGTCTGCTTCAAATGCAACAGCACACTAGCGCCAGCTGAGCCTCTAGCGTTTATTGTAATAACTCTATGGGTTCAACGGGGTAAAACGAGAAAGAGGGCACGCCCGATTCCACTATACTCCGTTTCACCTTATGTTGTACCGCAGAGAAGGCTAGAAGCGCGAGCTCATAGCGTTGGCAGCCGCTTTTAACGCACGAGAGCTTGTGCAGCCGAGATGTGCCCTAGAGCAAGGAGCTCGCGCTTATAGCCTTTCCTGCGGTACATCATAAGGTGAAACAGAGTATAGCAGACGACAAACCGGGAGGTTGCCGTTGCTCCATCTTTTGGGCTGTACCTGCGGGCTGTACCGAACATCGAAATCTGGCTCGTGGCTACCGTTGTAAAGTGGTTCGCGTTCTTTAGAATATTTATGGCTATTCCAAAACCAGTCTATACTATATACCGCTCCGTTGTTTTTATTTCAGTAAATGATCAACTAGCGTATCTTTGTTCCGTCACTTTCCAATAGCAGTGGAGTCAGCCGGCAGTACAAGCCTCAACCACTGAGTCTATTCCGTCAAAAGGGCACGTTTTTATTTATTATTCCAGACTTCCACTCATTGTCGCTAAAAGCCTACACCAGTACAAACGTTTTTAGGAAAAAAAGCTACAGCAACCGGATTTACTTTTCGTCGGAGAGACCGGCCACTCTGACAATAAGTTTTCCCATTTCTTCTTATTTGCACGCAGGTAACAGCGCAGTGGGACCCGATTAGTTTTATCGCGCATATATAGCATTACACGAAAACTTGCATATCAAAATCCTCGCACCAGCGCTTGAATTTTACAACATGATACGATTTTAAATCAAGTTTGAACGTCAGCCGGATGTTAGGTACAACCACTGATCTCTATGTCTATTTGCTGGATCGCGTTTGGCCAGCTCCGCCTATGGACCTGAATGCGGTCACTGGCGGCCATCTTTAGGTAGAGTTAGTATCATCTCATGCCATCGGTAATATGGCGCACCGTTACTAGATCAACTCAGTTATGGAACTTCCCATAGACGCTGTACATTGGAGGGGTCCGAAACCGTGTCCGATTTTTTGCAGCTAGGTGGCGCTGGCGGCGCATTAATCCACGCGTTTTCGTCTGCTACTGCTCCGCGGCTGCTTTTGAGTCCCGACTCCTCTCGAGGTTCAGCATGGTTTTGGGTTAGTTTTTGCCCTTTCGCCAGTAAAAAGTAAAAATGTGACTACCAACAGCAGCAGAAACAATTTCTGCTGCTGTTATTTGTAAGAAAGGCCAGAACCGCGCCGTCAATGATGATGATAGCGAGTATTAATGCGGAGCGCGCGCCCTCTAACAGGCGCCACGCAAAGGGACCCCCTCCGGAGCGAAGTTCCAGAACTGAGTTGTTCTAATAACGTTGATATGGCGGACAGCGCAATGGCGGCAGGCTGCCATAAAATAGCCGTAGATCTAGTAGACTGTACCGTGGGTGATATTTCGTGCTTCATTTAGGTTGTTCGACGAAGCAAATTCTTGAAACCCGGCGTGAACGGTAGCCTCATCTCTGAGGACCCGGCGAAAGTTCTATGAAAGCGCTGCACGGGGGAAAGCAGGCGCAGCTCGCATCGAAAGCAGACTAGTGCAGACTACGTACCGGCGTCTGCTTTCGATGCTTCTTTCGATGCGACTTTTGATGCGTGCTGTGCTATTTTCTCCCGGTGCTGTGCGATTTCGTGAAATCTTTTACCGGGCCCTCAAAGATCGGGCTACCGTTCACGCCGGGTTTCGAAAACATGTTTCGTCAAACAATTTCAATCAATCACGGAATATCACCCTACGCTATTTTTGTGGCGAGCCTGCCACCACAACTGCGAAAACGCCATCTGACATGGATAGATGATGGCGGCTGCGTGGCTGCAGCAGCTGTATCTTGGCTAGAGGTGATAATCTCTACAACTCTACCTAAAGATGGCCGCCAGTGACGCATTCGCAGGAGCGGCAAACGCGATCCAGCAATTGTCATTGAGATCAGTGTGGTACAACCAGTACAACCAGAGCTGGCAAAATTACTTTCAAAAAGTAATTAAATTACATTACTAATTACTTTTCTGAAAACTACAAAAATGTAATTAAATTACATTACAAATTACCGCAGACTAAAGGTAATGACATTACATTACAATTACTTTTCAAAAGTAATGAAATTACTTTGAAATTACTTTGACATTACTTTTGAATACCTTGAGGCAGTAATTCGCGCTCATTTTATTTACCGTATACACCACACAGTGTTTACAAAACAAGCCCTCGTTGGCCCCCACAGCGCGTGTGCAGGAACCAGATCCGGGAGAAGCGAGGCGCTGCGCATGCGCTGTGCCAGCAGCAGCGCCACCGCAGTAATGTCACGTCCAAGAGCTGAGTTTGTCTATATATGCCCAAACTCAGATCTTCCTGTTTACACCGCAACAACCTTACTGCCGCAAAGTGAACCATATTGAACAGTGGTTTTGCTGCTTTAGCTTCTTTAGATATGACTCAGAAAGACAGTCGACTCACCGCTTTCACTGCTCATTCAACGGTGAAGGTTCTTACTAAAAGGGTGATATGTTTCCGTCTTCCTGATTTAGAAGTTGTAGTACGTGTCAGTTTGTTAAGTCGGGCAATGGCAGCTCATTCTTACTAGAAATCGTCACGTGAAACGTTTCCCTTCCGCCTCGGACGCAATCTAATTCTATTCTCCCGAGAGCATTATACTCGGCGATAACTTTTCTTGGCAATGCAGTGGAGAGGAGGAGAGCCCGCGCACAGCTTTATTCAGCGCTCAAAATGGGAGAGGGAACGCGTGCCTGTACCCTCCACTGCATTGCCAAGAAAAGTTGTCGTCGAGTATAGTTTACCTATTCTCGGTCATTCCTTTCAAGGAGCATTTTTCCGGAACACCCGAAGAGTCCAAGTTTTTTAGCATTGTCACACAAAGGGCCCGGATATTTGATAAGCAGAAGCGCCGCCAGTTGAGGAATGGCGCGAGCTCCCTAAATTGTGTACTTTCCCAACAAACGGGGGGCAGATATCTGTTTGTAGGCTTATTCCCGAATAAACTTACCAAGGGAAGGCAGCGAGGCACACCGCGAGGGGCACCTGCTTTGCTCGAGGACGCACGAAACGTTCTGGGGCTTTGACAAGGCATTTGGAATTTAACTATTTATTCCGGTCGTTTGTTGTTCACAATGGTCGAAGCTTACTGTTTGACCTTGATTGACGAAAGTACAAGGCTGGGGATCTGTTTGTCTTGTCCTCTCAGGTTTTAAATTTTGTTTAACTCACTGGTGATGTGCCCGTCGCCTTGCAGCCTATGAGCCGTTCATCCCTAAGCTGACGCACAGTCAGCTTAGGGATGATTGGTGGAAGCTACGTGTCTGTTGGAGCAGTCACACGTCTATCGTTCGCCACGTAACTACGCTCTCGTTCATACCCACGCGCAGAGAAATGGACGGGACACGTGATTAAAAGAAGGTGTTTGATTGGTTGTGGTTAGCTTCCAGCTCCCACAGCACTGTCAGCTTAGGGATGAACGAAGTATAGTATCGTCGTGATGACGCGACGCCATGAATCTGTCGTGCTTGGAGTTCGTAAGCCTTTGCCTTCCAGCGATGTCTACACGCATGTTATTATCCTTCGCCTTTCCAGCCCTCCTTTGTGCGTCTGTCCAGCTCTTCGTACAAGGCTTTGCGCTCAGGTGGCCGTCGATTATTTCCTCTGATGCGCTTTCATAACATGTCACCATGCAAATTAATTTTTCTTTTCTTTCTTAAAGCTTCCAGACAAATTTTCTAATTTAGAACAAAAGTAATTTTAAAAGTAATGAGTGATTTTCTCGAAATTACTGCCTCAAAGTAATTCATTACATTACTAAATTACCAGCCTAGAGAAGTAATTCATTACATTACTAATTACTCCAAAAGTAACTTAATTACTGTAATTCCATTACAGTAATGTCATTACTGCCATCTCTGAGTACAACCCACTCAGCGGAGCAGACAACGCGCGGGGTGAGAGGGCAGGGGAGGGAGTTTTTTCTCTCCTCTGCTCTTACTAGTAGCTTCTTTTGGTCTGAAGCAGTTGCACGTGCATTAAAACAACTTACCCCGAGCCGATGGCAGAACAAGTCTGATATTTCAGAAAATGCCGTTTCACATTAGACAGAAAGAGATAGACACGCACACGTACATTTTCTTTTTTAATTGGTGTTGAGCCTGGTGTTACGTCTGCGACGGGAAATACTCTTTTCCCGCTGTTTCAACTCAGCCAAGGAATCCGGCTTTCTGTTAAACGGCGCCATCGAGTCTCTGAGATAGCACCCCGTCGCCCATTCCCACGGGTTTCTGCACATCGCCAGTGGGTCAAGCCCAAGCTGACCTTCGCTGCTAATCCGTTTTCCCCGAAGAGGCAAAACCGCGACCGAACAATCCCGGAAACGCTTGTTGGAGACAGTATGAGACAGCAGCCGCCGAGGGGGGCCCACGCCTTCTACAACGAGCTGACATCTCCGGTCGTTCCCCGAGTCCGGCTCGTTCGCCAGCGCGGTGCCCAGGGGATTACCTGCCCGACGACCAAGGACCTTTGCGGGATGCTGAAAAGGAGAGCCCATCCTTTCCACAAGAGCGACACGGCTGGGGACATCGCCGTGGCGAGAGGGAAACCTTCCCGCTCTTCCATCCTGCCTCGCTCGCTCACGAGGGGAGAAAAAGGATGCGAGAGCTGGAAATCTGGGAGGTTCGAGACGCGCTCTCGACAGAACGATGCTGCGCGCTACCAATGTTGTAAATATGTAATTAAACCAAGTCCGATGGAAGCGACCTTTGCCCGTCTTCGCATTTCAAAAGCCTGATGCTCTGCGCGCCACGCACCGGTGGAGCTGAGTCCTGACACTGGGCTGAAGAAACACCATGTGCTGTCGGAGAGCTTTTGGTATGGCACCTAAAAGTGCAAATTCGTACGTTTGTGATAAGTCGCTGCTTCTGAAATAGCTTTCTAACACAATGTTTTTGGCAAGGGTAACCTGGAAAAAATACAAACCGCACAGGCGAGACGCCGAGGCATTACGACTGGGAGAATAAAAGAGGGCCACCGCACGGGTGGCATCTTGTTTCCCGTCGACTGCTAAGCATTCTGGCTCTAACGAGATATTGTTCTAAGCATCGAGGAAGAAAAGGTGAAGAATTAATTGTGGTTGCTGGTATCTGGACGATTAGAGTTCCACCGGCATACCATCGCATTCACAACAGAAGTCGGTACGAGTCTCGGTACATAAACAATTGCACCGAGATTCGCTGACCCCAACAAAATGAAGGACGTTTACAAATCTCTTTAATGAGAAACTAGATCGCAGCTCTTGATGAGGAGGAGGGGAGGGTATGCCCCTCTTCATCCTCCCGTTAAATTTCTTGGCTAAATTTAGCGAAAATTTCCCCGCAAAATTTAGAGGGTTAAGTTTCCCCGCTAAATTATCCCGCTAAGTTATTCCGCTAAGTCTAGCGAAGAAACTGAATTTGTTCATGGGTTATGTGACACGAAGTCTTGTGACGTCATCTTCCCCGGGTGAATTAATTTTTGTTTCGAGCTGGGCGGGAATGTCACCACTCTGACTGCCTGAACCGCCGTTAAATACTGTTGTGACAACCATGATCGGAGAAATATAATCACCTAAAAGAACTGCACTGCACATTTTAAGTTTGATCTTCATTTACTAAAAATAAACGCTTCTTCACAAAAATAAATAAAAAAATTGATTTTTGAGAGGACGGAAACAACCGAGTTACTTCTTGCAGGCAGACCGGAGCGAAGCGGCCAAAAAGAGAAGCCTGGGGTACTTCCTCAGAAGGAGGTACGTACCTCAGGCTTTTAGAGGTACCCCAGCGCATTTAGTCCCCCTAGGGACTAAGTCGCGCTTCCTTTTTTCTTAAGGCCCGTTCACACTCTTGCAACCGAGTACGACCGCGAGAGACGAGGACCTGTTGAAACCCCTTTAAAATTTCTTAGGACGAGGGAACAAACACACTGGCATTCTGGCGCCATCTAGGCGGTGACCCTGGAACTGCATTTCACAAGAGCGAAGGTTTTGCGGATTTCCGACAAAAGTTTTTCGAGCCAAGAAAGAAAGGATAATGCGCGAGAGAAATAGAAAATATGCCGGACCACCAAGTTTATACTGCTACCCAATAGATGGCGCCAGTGTGTCCTCTCGTTGTACGAGGTTTCAAGGCAACCAGTTTTAAGAGGTCACAAGAGTGTGAACGGGCGGGCCTTTAAGTGCCGGTCACGCATATGCAACCGAGTAAAGGCCCGTTAACACTCTAGCGACCGAGCACGACCGAGAGAGACCAAACCGGTTTTTAAGCCTTTTGCGATCTCTTAGGACCAGCTCCGCTGGAGCGCATCCGGGCTTGTTAACCGGTTTGGTCTCTCTCGGTCGTACTCGGTCGCAAGAGTGTGAACGGGCCTTAAGACCGAGAGAGACCAGACCGGTTTTTAAGCCTCTTGCGACGTCTTAGGACCTGCTCCGCTGCAGCGCACCTGGCCCTAAGACGTCGTAAGAGGCTCAAAACCGGTCTGATATCTCTCGGTCTTACTCGGTTGCATATACACGTTTGCAAGTGCGGTCTGAGGGCGCCGCCATCTTCCTCAGTGGGGTGCGCTCTTGGGCGCGGCCATAATCTGATTATGACTTCCTAGGCAAGGCTTCGCAATCGGATTATGACTCGCCCAAGCGCACTCCCAAGCAAGATGGCAGCGCCCTGAAGCCGGACTTGCAAACGTGTATATGTAAACGGGCTCTTAGAGTGTAGACGCCGGATTGTTGCTTCGACCCAAAACACGGGTCTTCAAACGTTTTTGCAAAGGGGCCAAATTAGGTTTCTGTCTCTGTCCCAATCTCGAGGGCGGGGAAGAAAAATAGAATTATAAACAAGAAAAAAACTAAACGAATAAAGGCTCGTTCACACACTTGTAACCGAGAACAACCGAGAAAGACAAGACCGTTTTTTCAGCCTCTTGCGACGTCTTAGGACGGGATGCTTCGGAGCTGGTCCTAAGATGTCGTAAGAGGCTTGAAACCGGTCTTGTCTCTCTCGGTCGTACTCGGTTGCACATGTGTGAACGGGCCTTAAAGGGCAACTCCGGCCAAAACTAAAAATGAAATAAATTACTGGTATCGCTGTAGTGACACAAAATACGACCCCAGCCAAAAAATTACGTCCGGGCGACGCCGCGTTCTCAACTAATGCCGATAATAAAAATGCGACCCGCCGCGAGCCGCTGCTCCTTAGCGGGCGGCCAGCGGGTTGCCGATCGCTAAAGCAACATTGGGCCGTGACGTCAGTATCGTTCTCTTTTTTTTTTTCCTCCGGTCCGGACGGGCGCACCTGTTGCGCGCGCTTCGCGCTTCTTTGTGCCGCTACCACCGCTACTTCGGCTTATGATTGGCGTGTTTAGCCGTTGCTTTTATCTGTAGCCCGTGTAGCTTCGGTATAGCCTTTTGTTTATTTGCTTGTGAGGACTTCAAGACTCGTTTTAGCGAGCAACTCGGTGCGCCCAAGACTGCCCAGCTGTTCTTTGGAAGATGCCGAAGATACAAAATGCATGTGGCACTAGTGTATTGTAAATAAATCTGACCAGTCTTTTTCGGAAGCATCTGTCTCTTGTGCCTCTTCATTCTCCCTGTGAAGTTCGTCAGCAGGTGGCAGTGGGTCATGTGCATTTGGGTCAAGGCTCCAGCTATCGTCTTCGTCGATGGTTTTACTAAACGACATGTATGCTGAAAAAAAAAAACTAAAGAAGCCCTCTTAGTGTGGAAATCGGCACACGACCTTGATGTGGGGATTCAAAATCAAATGCTTTATTTATCCATATGGAGAAAGGAGGCAGAGATAAAAAACCAACATTTGTGGCTTGTTGATACACATACTGCATTGAATTAGTGAAAAGGATGATTCCAGCCGAACCACACTGAAGATGTAAGGTAAAACATGCAGTCAACATAGCAATGAACGTAGCATTACTAAGTGGCATGTTGTACAGAAAAGGTAAACATGATAAAAGTATCCAGATCAATAAATAAAACAGTCATTGTCAAGTGCAGTGTTGAAGATGGAGCATTCACGCTCCATTGAATGTCCGTTGAAAGGGGGAAGGGTGGGCATGTAGAGTACAACCACTAACTAGCTCCAATCACTGAAGTTTATAATGAAAAGGAAAACAATGTTCTGCTTTGCATCACTGCTTGTTTACTACGCAATCTCGTGCGTAGTACACAGGTCCGTAACGACTACTAGCGAACAGCCGGCGCGTGAAGCTCGATCATGCGATATAAACATTCGATCGCCTCCCAATCGTTCGAACCCGTTACGCAGCAGTATTAATTAACATTGCGCTTGTGGATACCATAAAGGACTTAAAAAATCGCGAAAGTTCGGATTTGTAAGTTACAACTCTCTCATTTACCCAAGTTCGGCTGGAGGTAAATATAATATTTAAAAATGCCAAAAAAAAAAAGAAAAACACTTGCCTTAGTCAAAAGTTACGAAGGCAAACTTTTAAAATCCTATGTATTCTAATTAAAAAATTGTTGTGGGTGGGGGTGGGATTGTGGAAGGGAAAGAAAGTGTTCTTCTCACCTTGCTAACGTTCTCTGTTTTCCTCTATCACCCACAAAAACTTTTGCTAGCTTTGAGAAGAAAATGTCTGCCGAATGAACTTTCTTTTTTTTTTTTTTAGTGCGGCAAGTTTTTTTTTTTTATTTTTATTTTACAAATTAGATTCACCACCTAGACGCACTTATGTGGTAAATTAGTGTCGCAGCTTACAAATTCGGCTTTTACGCGCCTGAGGAAAAAAGAACAAAAAACAGACGTGTACAGCCCAGCACACGTCTGTTCGGGCGCCGCGGCCCGCGCCGGAGAGCCTCAAAGCTTCGTGTCTGGGACTGACCCGCAGCGCGAAAGCGAGAGGGCCCCCAGTACTGTACGTCACTGGCAGCGCGGCGTGGAGCAACGCCGCTCCATCCACGGAGCCCCGATGACAATTTAGGCCTAGCGACGAGTACGGGAGACAGCACACACGGCGACAGCCGCGAGTACGGCATCGAACGAGTTCACTCGTTTTCCAGTCGCTAGCTTTTGGGTATACAAGCGACGAGTACGGCATAGTGCACGCATGGCGGCGGCCGCCGAGTACGGCACCGAACGAGTTGACGGGTTTTCCAGTCGCTAGCTTTTGGGTTTACGCACTAACTCTTGCTACATATGCTGGATAACTACCACGTATACAGAATTAAAACAAAATCAGCTTACCTTCTATCTTTAGACGGCTAGCGCAACAGAGGTAGGTGCCGCTTGGCCTGCGTACTCGTTGAACGAGAACGATCCTGACGTCACGTCCCCGATTTCCAGTGTTGCCGGGGCCTCGAGCGGCTAGTTCCGGTTTTGTCGGCCGCGCCCCAAACAGAACTTTGAGGCGTCGATATCTTTAAAACTACGCACGATAACGAGAAAAAAATTACACCTTGCAATTCAGGGACGCTGGCTGCGCTAAAAACAGTCATAATCCCAAAATCGAAACTATGGACCGGAGTTGCGCTGAGCACCACCCCAATTTTTTTTTTCATTTTTTTTTGCCAGGCACTTTAATATGGTGTCGGACGAACACCCAATTAATATTTTGCAACAGAGCAGCGTATTTTTTTAATAAAGCCAAAAGACGCAACTGCTCGAAACCGAAACCGAAACCCGCCCACGGAGGTTGGAGGAGTGGAGAGGAGAGAGAGTGGTGCAAGTCAGGCTACACCAACGCTACACCCGACCGTGCGCTTTTTTTTCTTTTTGTTTTTCCCTTTAGCGTAGTAGACGACATGCGGGCGGCGTAGCGGGAATTGTTTGCCGCGCGATTCTTTTGCAGTTGTTTGTTTCGCTCGCTGCTCTGTACCCCAAGATGAGTTTTTTTGTACATTGAGGAGTTGGAGATGAGCAGTGATTGCCCATGGTTAATTTCCGCGATCGGCTCCGAAAAGAATACACCCAAGATGTTGCGTGAAGAGCTGGCTCACATGTCCTGCGTCCGACAAAAAATGGCATTGTGCGACAGAGTTTCCGAAAGATCAACGGGATCGGGACCAATGGCTGGTTGCAATTCCTGTAGAACATTTACGGGCACCACGGAAAGCGGACGCTACCTGATTTATATGGTCCTTGCATTTTGTGGAAAGTGATTGAATTGAGTTCGCAGGTGTCAAAAAGGAAATCCCATCCCATTTAATTCAGCGACGTTTCGTCCACAACATTTGTTTTTTTTCTTCAAGTGATAATTGTAAAAAACAAGGAAACGTAAGCATAAAAATGTCTAAAAAAGCAAAAAGAAAAAAGAAACAGAAAAAAATTCGCCGTCACTGGGGATCAAGTTGGTCCTGCGGCGTGTGAAGCGTACATCGTTCCCACTGAGCTACTGGGGCATTTTCGTTTTGCAAAATGTTTATTTACATGATTATATACACTATGACACTATTCTACAATATATACATAAATTGTACAAAGAACCGGTTACACATGTCGCACACTCTACACTCAAGATGATGGGCGCATTATTTTTCAAAGTAGTTATTTTTCATTGACACCGATTCCAGTTCGCCTCAACTAAAACTTAATTGTTTCTCATAGAAAATAATTTTCTTATTACTAAGCTAGATATATTGAACAGAGACCTAAATGATTTCGTCGTTTACCCTGAGACTGGGGTTTTTTTTAGAAGAGCAAAAGTAACAGAAAAACAGACAGGTCTCAAACTCAGCTACAAGTTTATTTCAACAACCTCCTCTTATATAGTCCGTTCTCGTCGTCACCAACCAATCACAAACGACTTGTCCTCTGCACCGTGACTTTACAAGTTCCACTCTATCACAAAAGAAGCGGACACTTCCAACGTTTCCAAGTGAAATGTTCTAGCAGAAGATATGGCACACAAAGACTTCAATCAACGCTTTTGTGTCCTCACAATACACAGGACAACAGCCCACACCCACATCCCACTCAAAACAGGTCACCTCCAAAATAACCCCCACAAACAATACACACCAGACACTAAAAAAAAAAACTCTTAAAACTGTAAAAATTGCCTGCAGCGGTTCCCTATTTGCATGGAAGGTTGACTAATGCAATTTCCCAACGATCTAATCCTAATTGTTTCTCTTACCACCCTTTTAACATCGTTGCTCTCCTTAACAACTACATCCGTTCCAGACCAATCCGTTGTGCAGTTTCTACACTCCTCCAGATGCTTAGCCAACTCCGAATTTGCTGCATTATTTTTTACATTCCTTTTGTGCTCTGTTAAACGTTCGTTCAAACACCGAGAGGTTTGGCCCACATACTTAAAACCACACGCCAAAGGAATCTCATACACCACGCCTACGCTACACGGCACCGACTTTTCCCTATGCGCCTTCTGACAGCCCCTCTGAACCGTTTCAAAAGGTGTCAATCTATCTAACCTAAAATCCGTGCTGAATACGACATCCACGCCATATTTTTTTGCACATGCTCTAAGATTGTGGGACACCTCGTGACAATACGGAACCACAGCGTACCTATTCCTGATTTCTTGCGTCGTCCCCTTTTTCTCCCTGCACTGTAGGGCAATCTGCCTTTTGATGTACACTTCCCCATATCCTGCCATTACCAGTCTGTCCCACTGGTTTTTTAGTGCCTCCGGTCCGAAATGCATGCATGATCTCACCAAAGCATTACTAATCAAAGATCTGACTACCCCGGCTTTTACATTTTTCGAGTGACGTACTCTTTGACAAAACCGGTTTTGGGTTTACCTTCCCATACTCCCAACAAAGACCCTGTTCCAAATATAAAGTATGTGGGCCAAACCTCTCGGTGTTTGAACGAACGTTTAACAGAGCACAAAAGGAATGTAAAAAATAATGCAGCAAATTCGGAGTTGGCTAAGCATCTGGAGGAGTGTAGAAACTGCACAACGGATTGGTCTGGAACGGATGTAGTTGTTAAGGAGAGCAACGATGTTAAAAGGGTGGTAAGAGAAACAATTAGGATTAGATCGTTGGGAAATTGCATTAGTCAACCTTCCATGCAAATAGGGAACCGCTGCAGGCAATTTTTACAGTTTTAAGAGTTTTTTTTTTTTAGTGTCTGGTGTGTATTGTTTGTGGGGGTTATTTTGGAGGTGACCTGTTTTGAGTGGGATGTGGGTGTGGGCTGTTGTCCTGTGTATTGTGAGGACACAAAAGCGTTGATTGAAGTCTTTGTGTGCCATATCTTCTGCTAGAACATTTCACTTGGAAACGTTGGAAGTGTCCGCTTCTTTTGTGATAGAGTGGAACTTGTAAAGTCACGGTGCAGAGGACAAGTCGTTTGTGATTGGTTGGTGACGACGAGAACGGACTATATAAGAGGAGGTTGTTGAAATAAACTTGTAGCTGAGTTTGAGACCTGTCTGTTTTTCTGTTACTTTTGCTCTTCTAAAAAACCCCCAGTCTCAGGGTAAACGACGAAATGGTTGACTTCCACCAGCTAGCCTGTACTATGACTCTTTTTTTTTACCTAAATGATGTCAGGTGAACGGCTGAGGCTTTGTACAACTTCTTTCCATTCGTCATATCCTTCATAATTTTCGAGCATGCTTTGGCCTACGAATATGGCTATGTTTTTGAAGTTTACCCAAGAAGGTTTGGCCACACCATCATCCGTATCCACTTTTCGAGTTTTCCATAGGCTATATAACCCTAACACGACGAGTGTGTCAAGAACTGAATCCAGTTGGCATAGGCGCCGACTACGGGGGCTCGGGGCCCGAGCCCCCCCCGAACTTTCCCGGGGGGGCAGAGCCCCCCGGCGGTGCCGGGCTCCCCCCCCCCCCCCCTTCCGCCCGAGCTCTTCGGAAAAGCAAGTACCATCGCCTCCGGAACCCTGGCCCTGGGTGCACCTAATTAATCTCATCTGTGCGCCCAGGTGCCCGCACATATCGATAGCTGGCACCCAGTGGATAAATTGTTCTAACTATTCGCGCAGTCCTGTTCGAAGACCCTACGTAGTATTAGCAAATACGATAAAGGCTAGTGATGGAAATTCCTTCGAAAGCCATTGGAAGTAGTCGCGAATGACGGAAGTGGCACCTCTAGCGGACCTGCAGCCTACGGAAGTAGACGACATAATACGTTTTGTAAGCCCCATTTTGTTTTCCCAAACGTTGAAACAATTCATCATGGTCAGTGCGCTTGAACCCCGGAATTCACTGATCACAACTGCAATGACAGCTAAATTATAGGGTCACAAAAGCAGACATTTGTTTAAGTATCATGCCGTAAGCATGCTTATGCTACGTTCTCCAGGGGATTACACACGTTTGGGACGTCTCTTTCAAGCGAAAAAAAGAATTCAAGCGTTTTAAACAACCGTTCACAAAGGTTTCTCTTGATGTTCTCGGCACAACGCGATAATCTTGTCATGACATCTTGGCTGAATGCGAATATCGCCGGTTGTCAGAGGCTGTCCAGCGGCTCATGCCAGTAGCTTAACGAAAGTCGAGACCGATCTCACCAGTCAGTTTAGCTACGCCGCCGCTGCCGCAATGCATAGCGGGAACTTTAGTCGTTTTGCACGCGCGGCAACCCCGCTGTGGGCCTGCGCGAGCTGAGCACGAGACGCCACGAGCTACATCGTACACTGTAGCAGGGTTGGGCAGTATCGCGATACAAAAGTATCGCGATAGTATCTTAGAGATACTTTCGAGTATCTGTATTTCTGTATCGAGATACATTTGAAAAATGTATTTGCATCTCAGTAGTGAAATACTTTTACGATGTATCGATTATATCGCGATAATCTGCCAGGCTTATGTATCTCGTTCCATATATTGTCGGAAATGAGCTGACGAGTTTGCACAAAAAAACCTTCACTGTTGAAGAAACAAAAAAACCTTCACTGTTGAAGAAACAAGAGCTCCCCCATACACCCAAAGCAATGGTGTGTTGGTTAGGCTGTTTAATGTCTATTTTCTCGACCAAAGATGAATAAAACATATTTTTTTGCAGAAGTGTTCAACAGGCCGCACTTAATTGTCACCCAAAATCGCTAAGGGGCGGGGTTCAGTCGGTTTGGTGGATGTCCCAGCCCCTCACTCCTTTCCACCGGGAGCCGCGTGCAAAGCGACCGCTGCGCAGCCCTCTGGGCCAAATTAGACTTATACTGTAAAACCGTTTATTTTCGCGACCCCCTGATTTTCGCGAATTTCGACTTTTCGGCCGGACTCCGGCCGAAACGTCAAAAAATACACCGTCCGTTGTTGCTGTTTTCACCAAGGGTTTTATTATACCCACGCCTTCGGCCCCCCGCCACCATGCCCGTGTTTGTATGTGTGTGTGGCGGGGGGGGGGGGATTAAGGCGGGCTTGTCGGGCCCCAGCCCCCCCCGGGAAATTGAGAACTTTCCGCCTATGCCAGTTGGCTCCCAAAATGCAAGTGACGAAGGATGCACTCTTCAGCTTCAAAGTCCTTTTTCGGTGTCCTCTTGAACACGTCCCAGAAAAATACAGCATCAACGCACAGTACAAAAGCATGAGTCAATGTCTCAGTGGTCTTGGCAGAGTCTACAGTCCGTACTCCAAAATACGTCAAAACCACGGGATTCGTGCCATTCCTTCACAGGTATTGTTCGAATAGGTGAAGCGGAAAAAGAACATTTTGCACTTAGGTGGTATTGGCATACGTTTGACTCGTTTAAGAACATCCTGCTTACAATTTTGAGGAGCCACAAACGCGCTTAAGCGATACAATGGTTCGGGAAACAAAGAGTTGATGAGAGATGTAGCCAAGTTCTTTTTGGAGCATGACTCTAAATAGGCACTGGAGAACCATGCATTCAAGAAATCAAGTGTCAGCAACTTCTTTATAGAAACCACGTAAAATGATTGTATCGCTTGAAACGTTTGGTCTACTGTTGATCCTGTGTACCTCGCCAAGAAAAACTCTTGCATCTTTCCAGAAACGGGTGCTGTAAGGTTTTAAAAAAATTCCATCTCGCGATAAGTTGCCTCACTGAGATTAGGCCAAGGCCGAGGCCGCCATCTTCAGTTCGTCTAAAAAGGTTAGATCGCCTCATTGGCTCATACAACGAATTCCAAGTAAATGTCGCAAAAATTCTGTTGAATTCATTAACGGTAACTCTGGAACAATGCAAGACTTGGGGCAGATATGTAAGCTTAGATAAAAGGAAAATATTACAGACAGCGGCTTTTCCAAATATAGAAATGTACCTTAGATTGCACATGCGAGCAGCTGACTTAACATTAGTTCTGACAGAGTCCCACATGGACCTGGGATTGTCCATAGCGCTTAGTGGAACGCCTAAGAGTTGCGGTTTGTTCCTTGACCATTGGATGTCCTCGTACATGCATGGTTGGCGTTGTTCCTCACGACCCGCACCAAGATCCACTGCTTTTCTCCTTATTCACGGAGGCACCGGACACAGAGCAGTAGTCTGCAACACGTGACATTGTTGTAGCGATGCTTGGCTTGTCAATGAAAATGAGGACCAAGTCGTCTGCATACGCCAGGAGCTTTACTTCACAGGCATGAAGACGAAAACCTCGTACGTTAGTATCATTGATGATACCCCTGCAAAGAGGTTCTAGGTAAACATTGAATAATAGCGGTGACATTGGGCAGCCTTGGCGTACCGATCGTTGAATCATGATGGATGTAGAAAGAGATCCGTTGATGAGTATGCTTCGTTGATATGTCCTTGTAATCGAATCCTGGACAAAGCTCACCGGACAAAAGCTCACCGGACAGAAGCTCACCGGACAAAAGCTCACCGGACAAAAGCTCACCCATTTTTTCACAGACCCGGACAAAAGCTCACCACGAGAAAATTTCATGTTGGTCTTAACACGAGTGTGGACAACTTAGGTGCATGCGTGCGACACAAAAAGGCAACGATAAATTAAATCTGACAGGCACATGGTTTGTTGATTTTAATAGAAACAAGTTTATTTATCGATTGGTTAGAAGCGAATGCAGTTCCCCACTAGCTCGAGCAGTCCGGGCAGATCTCGATGTACATGCAAGCCCTCGCAAATATTTCTAAGACGATTCTGCAGGTGCAGAGTGGTTTTTCGCACCTGCTTTACTGTGGGCTCACCTCTCCGGGTTTGTGTCAATGCCGTGGCAACGAGCGCCTGATTTTGCTGTAGGCATTCAATCAGCCTCAAGACGCTTGGATGGGCGTGGCCGACGAGCTTCGGAACCCGGTACTCCATCTTTCGCAGGTGTTGTTCATCCGGTATTTCTCTTGAAGAGTGGTGTCGTACATATTCCACCGTACCGGGGGAAACTCCGGTCGTCGTCGGCGCAGAGTCAGGCGAAGGTAAGAATTCGCTCTGGCTGCCGCCGTAGATGGAACAGAAGCATAACGGAAGCGGCCATTGACATACGTGCAATCAAAAATAGTCCAGCAGGTAGCCGATGTCACCGGTAGACTTTTCCCTGGTGGTTAGTTCTTGTGGAACAAGCTGTGGTGGAAGGAACGCGAGCCTATCTAAAAATCCCGCACAGTTTTCTAAATTGGTCATCTGTCTTGTACTTTTCCAAAAGGCCGAACTCCCGTTCTTTCAAAATATTTTAAAAATTCGCAACTCAATGGTGGATGAGGTACAAGTTCTCCTAAAAATGGTCCAATGTCCATCGCGTCCGCACTTTATTTCAGCCCGTGTTTCGCCCGGGTAGGAAAAAAGAAAAGAAATCGAGGTGAGCTTTTGCCCGGGTCTGTCAAAAAACGGGTGAGCTTTTGTCCGGTGAGCTTCTGTCCGGTGAGCTTTGTCCAGTGAGCTTTGTCCGGTTACCCCTTGTAACATAACTTGATGCCGTTTTCGAGGATGTCGCCAATGCTTACGTGCTTCAAAAGGGCAAAGAGGAAAGAATGGTCCACCCTATCGAAAGCTTTCGCAAGATCCAGTTGTAATATAGCAGCTGATTCATGCGTACGTTGGCAAATCTCCAATATTGACCGAACGATGTGGATATTGGTCTGTGTATTTCTGCCTTTGATAGAACACGTTTGGTGATCTCCAGCTACTGGGACATCTTGTTAATGGGGGATCTTTTTCCTTAGTAATAATTCAGCCGGTAAACTGTAAGTTTGAAAGTTTGCTGCCGATTTTCCTCCAGCAAAAGCACTCCCGGGTCGAAGTCGGGAAGCACCACGCATTGGCGACATTCGCGCCTAGTAAGAAATCGTACGCGTGCACATTCAACTCGAAGTAGACACGTCGTGCTTGAAGTTTGCGCGAGCGATGTCTTCAGCCACGAGAAGGGAGCGACGGCTCGGCGACGTCTTCGTGCAAATCGGCTTGGTGGTCGGGCGTGTCGTACGGGATGAATACCAATTCTTTTGATCAGTCCCAAATTTCTCTTTTAAAGGCAGACAGAATTCGCCGGTACCGCGAACGACAGATCTGAAGTAGAGGTCCCACGCCCGCCGTCCGCTGCCATCGCCGTCCCCGCGAGTCCCACGATACACCAAACGACGCACGCACAGAATGCTTCCGGTTCTCTGTAGAACTTTTTTTTCAATCAACGTATTTGCAGCTTTTTAGAAGCCACAAAAAATGGGTTTCATATTTTTTCTATTTTTAATATTGAGTGTGTGTCTTCAGTGACCAACGACTTTCATTGAATTTGGTGGTCGCATCGATACCTTAGAAAACGGCCCGTGACCACGGAAAAGAGAGTGAGCGAGACTCGAACCGGCCAGTTCTTGATCGGCGGTTTTCGGGCGGAAAGAAACTGAATTTCGAGTCGCAAATTGTGTTCTGGGTAGTTGGGCTCTCATATGTCATGTCCAACTAAAAACCTCGGCGAGCATAGACACCCTGTCAGTGTCCCTTTAAACCTAGGTAAGAATTTAAACGAAGTAATACATTTTAAAGTAAGTATTAAAACAATTCTATGTTAGATGAATACATATATTTCAATTGAATGAAATGTAATATTTAGCTAATAACGAAGTGCACAACAATCGGCCATATGCGAAAATGAATAGCGCCATCTGGTTTACCGTGAGCGAACTTCGTATGTCCGCCATGTTGAGGGTGCTCCGCCGTACTGTCCGTACTCGCCCGAGTGCCCGAACTTGCGTCCTAGCGTCCTAGCCGCGTTGGCTGCGTATACGTTGCTTAAGCGGAAGGTGCAGGCTCCAGAAGTATGCCCCGGTACTGCTGTGTTCTGCGAGGCACGCGGAGTGGCTACAAAGATCCCTTCGGAAACAAGGTGAGCTTTATACGCGCGTAATTTTATTATAGTGAACGGCCATCCGGCCATTGCGATTTGTTACAACCGTTTAGAGCTGTTCCGCGGTTTGTTGAACGCCTCGTGCGAGTTGCTTTCTCAGAGGAGAACGACTGCACCCGTACGTGTACGGCTCTCGTGCACGCGCAGCCACTGCACCAACAACGTCAGTGCGGTCGCGCTGAAAGCAAGAATATCGAAAGCGGGAGTGAATGCATAAAATCTCGTTTTGGCAGCTGCAACGTAAGGGCTGGTGCTTCGCGCTACCTCTTCGATAGACTTTCAGCACGTGCTCGGAATGGTATCAAGAATCGAAAGATTAGGGAGCCACCGCTTCCGCTCCGATGCTTGTGCCTGATGGAGGTCGTCTTCGAGTCGTAGTACGAATCCACAAACCCATCCCGGGAGCTCTAGCACCTCGAAAAGGTCCCGAGTCCAGTCCGATGCCATCGCAAGAACTAATAAGTACGAAGAGTTTACTAGAACAGGGCGAGACCACGCAGCAAAGGGCACGACACAAGATGACAAGAATCCCCCCAACATTGCGGCGCCTCTTTCCTGAGTATGATGATGGTGATAGCTACAAAGAATTTCGCATACGGTCTATTATGATCACGAAAACTCACCGAGCATACATCAAAGCGCGTAGAAACTTCGGCACATTCGCGCAGTGCAAAATAATAACGAGAATGATCAAACGAATGCTGACACAACGTAGTACATAAGAACGCAAAAGAATTTGAACATAGTTACACACACATGAAGCCGGAGACCAAGGATGGTGATACTGGTGATGACAATGTTCAGTCGTGTCGAGAGAACCCCGTTACCATGCAGTTGCTCTCGTTCCTTCTGTTCTCTTTTGCGCATTTGGAGGCCGTCGCAGCGCCGGTAGCAGCGTGCCTGCTGGAAGTGGGCCGGACTTCTTTGGAAGGACTGCAGCCAGCCGCGGGACGGTAGGAATAAAGTCCCTTGATACTTCTTTTTACATATAACTACAACCAATCAAAATGACAAAAACACATTTTGCTAGAACAAAATGACGAGTCATTCAGCTCAGTCTTCTGCTGTGCATCCGCCATTCGCTTCCTAAAACCTGCACCGTTCTGCAGTCAGTGCTTCAAAGAATGTCGCTACTTGTAAGGAGCTCATATCTAGGAAGACTTCTAGGAGCCTGATCTGGCCCCCAGGAAGGTGTTTGAAGACCCCTGGTTTAGCCGATCTTCACCGAGCCGGTATCGGGGGACAGATGCTACCTGAAACATACCTCCAGTGAAAAGGTAACAAGGTCCCTTTATAGACCCCTTTCGAAAGACAGCCTGTTGGCTGCGGTGGAATTTCTGTAGAATGGCGAACTAAAACCGCCATGTCATGGCACACTTTATGCGTTTGGTTGGATTAAGAGGGCGAAAACACACCAACAGAAAAAGGCGATGAGCGCAAGGACATTGCACTTTCAACGATGTTTTATTGGTTCGACGGCTCCTAGGGTTAAACGCTCTCTGATGTTCCATATGTAAAGGAATCACTTGCACGTCCCACGATGTCAGTTCCGCCATTGTGCGGTGCTTCCGACCTTCTAATAATTGACACGTGACTTTCGAGAGGTGTCTCTTGCAGGGTTGTAAAGTACCTAGGTACAAGTAACTGGAAATCAGTATCTAGGTATGTTTTTTGTACCTGAGGTACAAACCTAGGTAGTTTCATTTCTCGGTATCTGTACCTGTATCTCAGGTACATTTTCCAGTAACTTGTAACTAAGTGAAATTACTTTTTCAGGTACTTTTCTATTCATATCCGTCAAAATGGTGGAAACTATAAATCTTGAAGTATTAGCACATTGCCATGTGTTGTGATTAACGTTGAGTTGGGTACGACCTGGGACGCACTGACTTAATTGATCGAGCGAAGTTTTAGCGAACGAAGCCCCGCCGATGATGTTTCATCGAACGACACTTTAGCGAATGGCGGTGTTCATTTGAGCGAACGGTGGATTAGCGATGAACGTTCTAGCGATACCAATTTATCGAATCGAATTATCAAATCGCGACCTGCTTCCTTCATCTCAAACCGAAATCGATTTCATTGCGTGTTTGAAGCTCCTCTGACAGCCATACAAGGGAGGAGATAACTTGGAAAGGTTTGCGCAGTTCCTGTTGCCTGTTTCTTGTACGTCCTGGTGGTGGCTCTCTGCTGCCATAGACACAATCTAAAATATAATTGAAAATAAATTAAAATTACAATCGTAAAGGAATGTAACATCACGTATATAATACAGTTTCCACTGAATAAATCGGACTCAAATTTTGCGGTTGTCAAAACTAAAAACGTTCCGAAAAGAAAAAAAAAACTTATTGTTCACCCGATTAACAAAAAAAAAAAAGAAAAAAAGAGGATGTTTGAAGTTTTTTGCTTGTCGTCGCGAAGGTTAGGTGCATATGCACTTGACTCGTCCGTTTCTTAGTGTGGCCGACGTCATCTGTTCTTGGTCAGCCGATCTAAATTCGCTGGTGACGGGAAGCTTCATGGAGACGTTTCTTATATACCAAGGTTTTGCTATCCACACACCGGCGAAACAACGCACATCTTCGTACCCACCCACCACATGCTGTGTCGGTGCTTGGAGGCACTGAAAATCAAGTTTGTTTTCTTAAAATACGCAAGAACAACAATATGATTGTAAGAGATCCGTGGAGATGGGCATGATTGATAAGTTGATTGCACGCACAGTGCCGAAGACGCTTATATTGGCGAGGATTGCTTCCTGTAGGATTATGTTCCATGGTGATATTGGCGCGACTGGTTTAGAACGACCCTCTGGAAGCTTCGAAGATTTGAATGGACCGAGATGACAATTTTCATTTCAACGTAATCTCCGCGCGTTTCTTACATAATACGTCCTGTCCACAGTGTTGTAAATAAATTTTCTAATCAGACAGATTCGCCAATCGCCTTGCGAGGTTTTGGTCGTCTGTATGTTAGTAACTGTTTGTATCCGGCTAGCAGGTAGGGAAGGCAATGGCGCTATTTTCCCAGGGTCCAGTGGCTTTAGCGCACACCAGCTCGGAGCACATGGAACGAAAGCTCGCGCTGCACAGGCCAGGGATCCTCGGTTCAGTCCCCTCCCTTGCCCGTTTCGATCTGGATGAGCATCGTACCAGCGTGCGGTCATGTACCACTACTGCGTGGTGCACGTCAAAGACCCCAGGCTAGCAGTCCTACTGAAATGGCTAAATTGCTCTACTAACGACTAATTTGTTTGTTTGTTTGAAATTGTAATGCTCGTTCAAGTGCCGAACTGCATCACTATCAATACAATTTTTTTTATAGTGGTGTAATGACATGCTGTGTCCTAGAGCAAACTAATCTTGCGCAAGCTGAACGAATTCTTTCGAAACAATTTGACGTTCTTTACAATAGTTCATCTTTATCTTCGCTGTCTTTGCAATCTTTTCTCGGAGCACAAAGTGGTGTCTGTCTCAATGGCTTCATTTTCTATTCCAACCCGCTATCGGCGAGCATCGTTTCGTTTGGTTCCCTTTCCCGATTTGAATATGACGATACAAAATAGTCTGGCAGACATGCTGCCTGACCTCTTTAGAGCTCGGGCAAAAATTGTGCCGGTAAATTTCCGGCATATGCCGGAGAGGCGAAACCCGAACAGTACTGTACTCGCAAGCCTTTGACCACGCGAAAGCCTTTGACGAAGATATAGCAAAATATTTTGCCAGGAAATGATCACCCGAATTAGCCAGAACTATGAAACAGAGCATAGTTTGCTCTTTTCCCAGTTTTGATTAAACGAAGTATAGGTGGCACGCATTTCGAAGCAAGAGACTGAAGAGAGTGAAAATAATGACCGCCAACATTTTTCTACAAGACTGCTTCTTCGGGCCAGGGACGAGCACAAATAAAAATTACTTTGTAATTAGAACAGGGGAATAATCGCGCGGCTGATGAAATGATTCCTCTAATAAATTCAAAATTAAAAATAATTTTTTTTTTAATTTTCTAGTCGCAATGCATTAAACGATTTGTTGATATGGGTGATGCTATTAGCAACTCCAGCCCGCCGCTCGCCCTCTCGCGGAGGAACGGAGAACCAGAGGAGCGGGGACGGCAGCGGTGGCGGCGGCGCGGAAACGGTGGCATTAGGGAGTTTTCGTAGATCGTTTCCGCTGTCCCGCAACGCTCTCCGCAACCAGCTACGCTAGCCGGAACTCTACAGTCAAGGCCATGGGCGCGCCGGCGCAGTAGCGGCTGCTTCGTTGCGGAGGGCTTAGCGGAGGGGAAACACGGTCTACGAAAACTCCCTATTGGCTGTCGGCCCTGTTGCGTGAAGCCGCTTCACAAAAAAGTGCGCTGTGGCTAGCGTTACGTCCGGACGGAGCACTGCCTCCCCCCCCCCCCCCCCACCACGCCGCCCGCCCTCCTCTCTCTCCCCCGTGAACCTAGGGAAGGCGGAGATTCGGACGTAACTTGAGTTACGTCGGACGTGACTCTAGACACTTCGAAAGACGTGAGCGCGTTAAAACAGGAATTCTTGTGCTCCGCCTTGCAACAGCGCTCAACGAAGGACCTGGATGTTTAATTTTATGGGGACTTCCGCATACGCTGCAGATTTTTGGTCTTGTGCATGGCCGCCAGCTCAATCTGTGCTCAACGTGACGGCGGCAAACGCTCCCGCTAATAATGTAGAGCTCTATAGATACGGTCTACGAAAAGTCAATTCTTTGCCATAAGTAGAAGAAAACTCGTCCCGCAACGGTGTGTCGAGCAATACACATCGGGAATGGGTTTGCGCTTTAAGACCGTTACAAGGAACATGACCATTTATCCCAAGCACTTTCAAAAGACAGAATACCCGTACTTGCTTTTAGGTAATGACAAAGCAAATAAAGAAATGCTCGAAGCATTTTAAGCGCGTCTGTGTTAGCCAGCCGTTCGTGACGAGAGCTTAGAACGAGCAGTTTTGGCGAGAGGGGCCGCAACGTTGCAAATGACACGGGGAAAAAAAATGTACGGCACATTACAATATTTATTTTTGATAGAGCAATAAATAAAACCCATAAAACACGCCGATTATCGTAATAGGCAGTTTTAGCATAGCATACGACACCCCTAAACTTCAGTTGGACGTACTGCGCACTGACGTTCAACCGACGCTACCAACTTTCACGAGCGGCTTGATAGCCGAGTTGTACAACTTATTAAAATAGCTCAAGTGTAAATGACTGTAAAATAAAATAATCGGGGTTTTCTTGATTCTACTGCAAAAACTCGGTGTTTTTGTTTGTTTTTTCTGTACTCTTTGATGTGTGCTTTAGCAGCTCTTTAATATCTTATATCGCACCGTCATCAAGCCTCTCGTAAAAGTTGGGGCCGTCGGTTTGACGTCAGTGTGCTGCACGGCGAACTGAAGTTTTGGGGTGTCTGTATATGGGACAAGGGGTGTAAGGACTACAATATTTTACTTTAGAGTGAAGAGCACGGCAACGCTCCTGGACGCGCGCTGAAAATTGTGCTTCAGAGGTGCAGCGCGAGCTTGCGGTTGTAATGCTACTCCGCACGGTAGCCTGCGGTAACAAACTTTCTATCAATAACCATACAGCAGTTTGATCACGTGTTGCAATACGCTAAAACCGAGACGGTGAGCAGCGAGCTGTGAGCCTATGACAAGAAGACACCAATACTGTGAACGCTGCCCTTTCAAAGCTTGACGGTCACCGTTCGTGGCTCACGTTTTAGAGCACGAATGACTAGGCAGAGCCCAAATATGATATTTTCATCGCCCTAAAAACTATTCTGCCACAAACAGTGACGTGGCCTGTGCCTAAAACGCGCTCGCCCACCCGGAGTTGAGGTTCGCAAGTTGAGGTTTCTGCAACTTTTAAATATCAGCATGCTCGTTTTCCTAACGTGCATCAACATCGCCGTCCCCTGCAATATGATCCCTCCCTAACCGCTTCGCATTTGTAGACAAATAAATCATTTTTAGAGCGCTGACCAGCGTCAGCAAGCAGGCGCACGGGAAATCCTGGAGAATCTATCCCCGTCTCTTCCGCCATCTTGGAACTACCGCCCCGTCACCTATAGGGCGTTGGAGTTGCGAATATCTTAACCTCAAAAGAGCGGGGCTGCATTTTTTTTTAAATTCTAGATGTTGAAATAATGGATGAGATAACCACTAAATAATAATTCTTTTTTAATACCGATTGGCAAGGTCAGAGGGCTAAATACAATTGGTTAGGGACATCGAATGCAGTAATATCTGCATTGACCCGATCGAAAATGCAAAAAAAAATTGCTAGATGTTTTTATGAGTGCTAAGGGAATGAACGAATTATTTTATGAAAGTTAGTAATAAACTATTTTCTGAATGATTGGTTTAAATCCTTTGTTAGAGTTCATGTGCATGTCAGTTGAAAAAGCACCAGCTTTTCACTTCTAAAAAGAAAAAAAAACGAACAAAAACTACGATTAAATGCAAGCTGCTTTAGTGAAAGCACGTTTATATCAAAATCTCGAGAAGCGCAAATTCGTAAAAGCATTGTTGGGTACAAAATATTAAAGATTGCAGGAACTTTCTCGCTAAACGTTTCTGTGATTTTGCGGTGACCTAAGGCAACGCAGATAACAAACTTTTCTGATTGTGCGTTGACCTAATTGTGCTGTGCGGTGATCTGAGACAACTTCCCCTAAGTTCCAAACGCAACGTATATATATTTTGCTTCGATTCTCCGACATCCCAGCGCTCAAACAAAGCTAGGAGAATGCACAAATCTCATGCTAATGTTTCATCGACGCCCGAACAGGTTTGGGGCTCCGATTACCACTGCGGCGATATGACTGATGCCAATCTTACACAAAAACGTATAAAGTCGAATTCCTTCGAATTTTCCCGCTATCCCTGCGTCAAAGAGCACAAAGCTGTTGATATCTGTGATGCAATATCTGAACTTTTAAGGAGCGGAGGGTGCACCCCATCCGCCTCTTGCAGAGGCCAGGGGCGGATTTACGCCACATTCACACTGGCGGTTCAACCGCAACGGCTAGGCGGTTGCAAACGCGGTTGCTTAATGATGCAATACAAATTCACATTTGATGATGAAACCGAGTGAATCCGCTTCGCGGTTGCGATTCTAAGGCCGGTGTGAATGCAGCCTTATGGGTGAAGGCTGCATTCACTTCCCCCCCTCTTCTCTGAAAATGGCGACAGAGGGAAGCAAGGCTAGGGAGAGGAGTGCACATCCTCGGTATATTACTGGAAAAAGGTTCATTGGCGATAAACAATGTCCACAACCATACATATGGCCGCCTTCAGAAAGCGCGCTCGAGTCACTGAGTCAACTGCGTCCATTGTTAATGAATTCTTTCGACGGTTCAAAGTTGACGTCCATTCCTTTTCAAGATAACTTTTATGACTTTGAAGCACAGCGACGGTTTCGATCTCGTTGATTCAGTTTACGCAAAGTAATAGGATTCATAGAATCATACAGGTTGTCTGGAGGTAATCAAAAACAAACATGGCCGAACTTTTGGGGGTAGTATGTTGCTTCCGGTTTATTCCGGTCCCCACACATACGAAATACACAATTTTTATTTTTTAGGTTGAAAATCGTTTTTTTTTGTTTCTTCGAAGAACGACTGTTACACAGAAAAAAAAAGATTATTTTATGGCTGGGCGATTGATTGGGGTGTAAAGATATTACCCAATTAACGTTTTAATTACTTCAAAGCCGCGTAGGTCTGGAGCAAAGAAGACCAAAGAGAAGTTAAAGCGCCCACGGGGGCTCACGCGGTACATTGGGACGTCACGCTTTTTCAAAAGAAGGTCGCGGCTGTCGGAAGGAGGGACTAGCAGGGGACTCGTCGGAAGTCACGCTTATTGGTCCAGACCTCGTGCTCTTGAGGACCGCGCAAATGTTTTTATATTGTTATCAGCTTATTCGCGAGTCATTTCTCCCGTTAAATATTTTGGTGCTGAAAGGTCAGCTGTTTTGGTCTTGTAAAAGTTGTAGTGTGGTAGAGTGCACTAAAAGACACCAAGAGTATTCTATCGTAGGTGATATGTAGGGTTGTACGAATATCGAAGCGAATAGTGTCATATCGATTCGAAGTTCGACTCGAATGAAGCTATTCGCCAACTTCGAATATTTTCCAAGTATTTCAAAGTTTGAAATGCTAAACAACATACCTTAAAATCAAACATAAAAAAACCGAACAAGAGGAGTAGGCAGTTTGTACTTGAAATGAGTTCACCAACCAAGGCTGGAACACAAGTAGCTATAAAAATAGGAGTAACAAGTCTACTCTATTGAATCTATTGCGGATTGTGTTTCTAATAGGTAACACCAAAGTTTCTGCGCAAATGAATCCAGCATTTTTTTCTTTAAATAAACCTTGTCTCTTGTGGCCACGCTTCCTGTTCGTTATTTATGATCTTGACCTTGGTTCACTACTATGGACGATTTTTCTGGACAACGCAAGTTTCTATGTCCATGAGCCACGAGTGTATTGAAATAGAAGTAACCGTGCAGGCAAGCTGGTGAACGATCGTTCACCAGCTTGCCTGCACAGTAGAGAACCCTTCAGACATTGTCGTGTTTGCTCCTTTTTTGTTCGCTAGTCTCAAGGTGTTTCTACCATGACTGTTAACTGCCACATACTATGCGCTTCGCTTCGAAATTATTCGAATACTTTTGAAATTATGTTTGAAAAGAAACTATTCGCTTCGTACTCGCTTCGAAATTAGAGATCACTAATCGCACATCATTACTGGTATGCGAAAAGCTGAAATTATCTAAAAAAGTGTACAGGGTGTCACAAAAAAATAAAAATTACAGGGTTTTTGTTACCGCAAAAATAAACTAGGCATCGCAGAACGCTCATTCTCCGCCCAAAGGTAGCCCTAGAGGTCACAACCAGATGCCCAAGTTTCAGCCCGATCCGATACCTTATTCAAAAGTTATAAGTGATTTTCTGAAAATTTGAATGGCAAAATGGAGCCCATTTTTGCCCGTTTTTGGTTTCTGGTGCCATAGAGCCCCATGACTTCGAAAACTCCGTCGGCCGCCATTTTCCCATTGAAATTTTTAGAAAATCACTTATAACTTTTGAATACGGTATCGGACCGGGCTGAAGCTTTGGTATCTGGTTGTGACCTCTAGAGCTACCTTTGGGCGGAGAATGAGCGTTCGGCGATGCCTAGTTTATTTTTGCGGTACAAAAACCCTGTAAATATTTTTGTGACACCCTGTACTTGAATAATGTTCAAGCTGATAGATATATTAATTTGCATCATGCGGATAAAAAAAAAAACGAGCTTAGTTGACGCCTACCGAGACTCACTGTTTCTTTAGGAGGATTTCCCGTGACCACTCAGAATTAACAACGAACGACAGCGGCCCAGCTACCGGCTTAAAATTTCTAAATTTTCTGCCCATCTCCTCGTAATAAACTCATCTAAAACGTTAAAAAAAAAAAAAAACTTTGAGAGAAGTTGATGATACAGAGCTCTGTATCATCCACCTACTTTCGTTCTTGTGTATTTTTGGCGCATTTTTTTTAGGGGATCATGAACCAACAGGCCAAAATTGCCGTTTCTTGTACTGAACCCTGCAGGCCCGAAACCGGACAAAAAACTACGCACCAGCCTCACGCGGAACCAGTCAAGAAATTATAGAGGCGTTCCAGACCCCTTTCTACACCCACTCGCCTACTACAACTACTAGTATTCGCACAACAGCAAACGTCTGAAGACTGTTCAGTAGAAAGGTCGACGACCGCCATGTTCGAATTCTCTGCTTCATTATCGGATGTGTCCTATTGTAAAAACTCTCCGTACCATACAACTGAGTGCAGCCATTCGTGTTTCCGGCGATATCAAGTAGAGCTTTCGATAAATGGTAACAACGATTTCAAGCCCCAATAGGGTTGATATGACGTTACTTGGAGGAGTAGCTCATTATCTCCAGCTTGGGCAACGCGTTTCCACAGCCAAAATATCAGTTCTGTAAGAACGCCATAGTCCCAGCAAACGCTGACACCTTTTCGAACTGCGATTATCTAATTAAAAATAAATCCTTTGCCGAATGCTCGAACTTTTACGAAAAGTAGCGCTAATGCCAAAGTACAACAATTTACCGTTATTCGATTTCGAGGTTATAGACGATTTTGAGAAATTTCGGAATGCCGGATGGCAGTGGCGGTGGCATGCCTGCACTTTTATCGTGCCTCAACACTTTGGCGTGACCTTAACAGTCAATGTTTGGCGCTTGACATTCTTTATTTAAAAGTCTAAAAACGACACTTTGCGCTGGCGACGTGTGGCCTCTACACGAGACACCGGTCTGCGATAACCGGGATGGGGACTCAGAGTGTCGAACCGAAATTTTTATTGGTTCGGTTTCGGTTCGGGTTCACGAATTTCGGTTCAGCTCCGGTTCAGTTCCGGGGAGCGAAAAATAACGGTTCGAACCGGTTTGAACCGGTTCGAACCGGTTTGAACCGCTAAACTGAGAATATATTTTTCGCGTTCCTTTGGCAATAGGCACCTTTTCTAGAGTGAAACGAGTAACTATATAGCTTTTTATCGTTTGTTGAATCCACTTTTTTTTGCAGGTACCAAAAATGACTTGAGTTGTTTAATTTCGATGAAACAGTAAATGAAATGCTAGATTAACATATATGACTCAACATCTATTTCTTTTTACCTCAGTCGCACATATTTTACCTGAATATAAATGTTATCAGCCTGGTGGGTCGTCTGAAATGCGCGTGATTAGTAAACCTTTGCGTCGCAATATTAAAAGTCGAATGCTACTGTGCTCTTGTACTTAGAAATTAGTTAGTCAATCATGGGCACGTTCTCGCCATATATATTCTGAAACCTAGATTATAAAATACGTTTCACAATATAAATGATGACGATGCAACCGAGCTTAAAGCAATAATATTGTCAAAACATCAGGAGAGTTTTAGGACAAACCCTTTCAGTCTACCTTTTATAGAAACTCTGAGCGGCAAGCACAACGCTTGCTTTCCTGACCAATATTGTTTGCACTCAGCGCCGTGACGCAGGCGAATAAGAATGCAGAAAAGAGTGACCTTCGTATTCAGTTCGGATATGATTTAAAATAGAGCGCATTGAAGTGCACCTTTTCGACATTGCTTGGCGTTTGATGTTTGTTCTTGACAAGATGCCGGTCAATTCAATTTGTAAATAAGTATCACCCTTGCTAATTGGTAATTTGTTGTTAAATACAACAAAGTGGTATTTCATATTCTACTCGACATTAAAGCTACTTAATTGGTCACTTTTTGACGGTCTGCGTGCGCAATCGTCATAGTTCTGCCACGCGCAACTGTGTATGTACTTTGTTTTCATCCAGCCCACAGACACACAAAATTGTTGTTCATCAAATAAGAAAATCAACAGACTTTTATATGTTTGAGAAGTTGAATATGCGTCAGGAAAACAAGTTATTTAAATCAGCTTCAATATGAAAAAAAAAAGGCATAAGTTTCTCCAAAATCACTTATACACGTGTCTCTCGAGGACAAAAACGCCGGAGAGCATATTTTAGGTAATTTGTACGTGCATTAACTTATGATGTATATATTTAGGGTGATAGGCCCTTTATTTATGCTGTCAAGTCTTTAGGTAGTAAGAAAACATTTGTTATTGTCATCAATAAATTTGACTGTATGAAGTTCACATAACCGCTTCAGACCGACGCGGGAGGACGATACTCGAAAATACACTCTAAAAAAAAGGGAGGAGAAATGGAGGAAAAAACGATGTTCCACCCTGTCGCCAACGGAAGGGAAGAAATTGCCCCCGTTCCTCCCTTTCACCGATCGAGAAGCAGCGCCACCTAGTGCTGCTCGTAAAAGGGACGAAAATTCCTCCTCTATGTTCGTAGCGGCAGCGGCGGTCGAACCACCACTGCCGCCGCGAACATGTTCAATGGCGGTGACGGCAACTTTACGGCTTGGTTGCCGTCACCTACAGCGATCCCACTACTGCCCATGCGCGGTGCTAGCGGAGGAAAAGCGGAGCTGCGGAGGCTAGTGAAACAAAAAAGCGAGGCGCGTAGCGCGGCGTGTGTCTCGGGAGAATCACGCCGTATACGCCCGCTTCGAGATCGCGCTTGTTCATGGTGGATGAAAGCTTGTTGCTGTGATAAGCACAGGTGGCGATTTATCACTGGCATGGCAAGTACAACCACTTTTGTCGCGTTACTTGCTACAAGACAAGTCGACATAGTAATATATCCTTAACCAGCTCGCCTGCCTACTTGCTTTAACTTCAATGACAAATAAAGCGCACGAAAAATAAATCGTCTTGATTTTTTTTTTTTGCGTGATTACGTAACTGTTAGAATTGCTGCTCTATTTGAGTCGACCCGTCTCTACGTTCCTACCCCCTCACCTCCGCGAGAAACGTATACTCTTGGAATAAAGCGTACGTACCATACAGCGAAAGATAATCCGTGCGGCGTTTATTTCAGTTCTGTGTCAAACAGAACATCATATCCCGTCGATAGGAAAGAGCACTGCGTTGCGACGAGCAACTGCGTCCGACACACGTTGTAGTCCGTCAACATCGAGGCCACAACCGGCTTGCGGCAAACACCCGTTTTTGAAAAACCATAGCCCCGCACAAGAAATGACACTGAAATGACGATTCGGCGAAGGACCGAAGCAACGGATCCGGAAGGCAAGGTCAACTATGCATTCGGGAAGAGTCCACTTGGAAAAAAGGGTAGTACAGACATTCCATTCTGGTTGCGGGGCGAAGTCGGGGAGTGAGGGCGGTCCGCGGGCTTGAAGGAAGGGATGATTCACCACAGCCGACGGTTCACCGCTGCTTTTTTAGTTTGCGCTGCGCTGCATCTCCTGCTACATATCAAATAACGCACTAAAAAAAAAATACGTCGCATTTTTTTTTATGCGGTTTACTTTGTTTATTTACGCGCGGTTCTTCTCGTGTCGCGAAACGAGCGCGGCTGTAGTGGTGTTAAAACCAGTAATATTGTTTCTTCGACAAATCCATTGAAATACTTGTGCAACTATTAAAATGATTCATTACCCCACCAAAACTGAAAATAAATTATACTGGCACTGAACACTACAATCAAACAATAGCTTCTTTGCAATATTCAGCACCAGTGTACTGCACTTAAACACTGCATTGCCAACATGATTCATCAAACTTATGAAGAATATAATTATTTAATTTTAGTTAATTAGCTTAATGATCTACATTTGCTTTGTTCAGGGTGTTGAATTAAGAGATGGGGGCTATTCCCGGAGACATTTCAAATAATGTATTAAGTACGAGTAATATTTACTCCACCTCTCCGTGTTTATGCGACAAAGGATAGCAGTCACCGGAAAAGTCGGATTCAAAAATAAGGCTGCCATATATAGAGAGAGTGCGAATTTGGCGTTCGTAGAGAGGTGTGGGGGTCGGTGTCACTGCGTTGTGCTGTTGTGCTGTTGTGTGGGGGTGGCGTTCTGCTTGTGTTCCGTGTATTATGCGTGTTCAGTGATGTATGTGTATCTACCATGTAGCGTTAAAAAGTCGGGGGAGCTTAAAAACAAACTAGCGCGTCTCCGAATTTTTTTTTTGCCGTTTTGAGCGCCATCTGGTGGAAGCTCTATCAATTACACGTGGGGAGAAAGTTTCCTCCTTTGAGAGAAACAAGGTGACAATTTTCCTCCCTTCTAGGGGACGAACTTTCTCTCCCCAAGCAAAAATAGGTGGCAACTTTCCTCCCTTCTTAAGGGAGGAAATTTCCTCCCCGTTTTGTAGGAGGAAATTTCCTCCCTTGATGTGGGAACATATTGGACACGCGAGTTCCTCCTTTAAGGGAGGAAGTACTACTCCCTTTTTTTTAGAGTGTACGCTATCTGTTGAGTCTGCGGAACGTGCTTATTTGTTCGCTGTTTGGCAGTGTGAAACACCAGGTCGCGGGGTATGCTAAGAAAAACTGTGTGCTCACGTTATTGGGGAGGAGGAGCGACCGTGACGCCCCAAGCGGTTAACTTTAGAACTACACGGATGGGGACAACAAATACAATGACTCAGTGCTCGGCCGACATAACCGAACGCGGCGTCAGCGTTCGGCTGGAGTTCGTGTTCTCCGGTGAGGGGGAGGAGGGGCTCTTTTGATTCCACTCCGGCCTGCATGAACAATGCAGCATGCACGGTCCCAGCTCAGCACAAAAGCCGAAGTGGGTCAAGCTCGCATTCTCTAAGGATAGATCCAGTTAACGTCGCTTTGTCGATTGTTAGTATTTTTTACATTAAACTGTGCCCCGCGCTCTATTGTAGAAGATGACATGTACATGCCCATAAGGCCTCTAGACATGTGCACAGGCCTTGTGTTGAGTAAACACCGAGTATGGGGACAACAAACGGGTCAGAGCCCCCCCCCCCCCCCCCTATAGTTGGATCTCCCGCCCAATAGATCTGAAGGCAAATGCATGAAATGTGCAGACAGAGAGAGAGAGAGATAATAAATTATATTCTTCGAAATAATACAATGCACGACGCCTTACTGCAAAATGAACTATATAGATGCATGTTTTAAACGTAAACACGTTTGACGGAACTCCGTTTGGTTGGGTCAAAAAGTTGAGAAATACGGACGTCCACAAACCAAGTCCTAAACATTTAGTGACCCGACGTTTCAATAGGTCGGGCTCAGTAGGTCGACAGCCACTTAACCGTCGACGTGTGTCAACGGACTAGGGCACTTGAAGAAGAAAAAGTGAGTGAAGCAAACGACACACCGTAGATAGAAAAGAAGCTGATGCTCTCCTCGTGCAAATAGTCCCCCTTGATAAAAAAAAAATTGGTTTTGAAACGTTGGACTTTTACTGTTCAGGACTTGGTTGGTTATGGTGCGTATTTCTCTAGTAGAGATGCGTGTAATGATGTTCCTAATTACACATAAATATCACAAAGAACAGACAATATATTTCTAATTTAAATCACATTAGAACATCGGATTGCACGAGCTCGAAACTTCGCAGAATACTGTCTTGGGAGGCTAAAATGATATTTGGTTTTACGGGCACTTGTTTTCTGGCCTGATTATACAACTCCGTGTTTTATCAATCATTCGCGCTCTAACATTTTATGAGGCTGGAGCATATCATCGCGACACTGCTATATATACTGCACAACTTTACAATTTGGACATCCCCTTTTGCTATACTTTGTTTCAGCTCAAAGGGGCATTTCGAAGGGACGAAGGAACCCAAATGCGCTGCTTCAAACGGCGTGCCTATCAGTGTCAAACATCAGCGTTCAGTGACAACATTTGTCTATAACATCGGATAATGATGACACAGAATTCTAGAGGTAGAACCGGCTAAATAGGCGGAAAGTACCCCTTTTGATCCTTTCAAGCACGTGACTATCACACATATATTTGCTTGGAACATCCGTAAATTGGTGGGGCGCTCACATCTTCATAACTGGATGTCAATTTCTAACACTTAGGAAGATCGCACATGGTTGTTTCACGCTCTTGTCGTTTAGGTTCTCTATTGGCTCAGACCAATAACGTCATCAACAAAAGAAAATTCGCTTAAAATTCTTAACTTCTTTCAGCTATTATGTTCAAAATACGCAAGGTTTCTTTTTTTTTTAATGTTTAATGTGTTGCTAGAGTCCCAGCCACTAATTCAAGCGAAAGCAATGCAAATTAAAAAAAATGGCCAGAAACGTTTTGCATGGCCCCTTCAAGTCCAGATGCAGTTTATGCTATACAAACACTAAGATTTTGGCTAGGTACAAAGACAAAGTGTCGCGAGAATTACACGAGGCATATGAAATTAGGACCAGTGAGAAGAAATGTATAAGTGACACGTCCCTATCTTTATCTACAAATGAGTTTGAATTTTAGAAACGCGGGCTGAGCAGAGCAGAGTGTTTTTGTGGCTATATAACGTGTGAAGTTTCAATAAACTGCAATTGAGAGTGCGCCTTGTCCTGTTTCCCTTGGTCTGTGTACCTGTATTTTCTTGGCGCTTTTTGTTTGCAATGAACCAACTGGCCCAAATCTCCACTTTATTATGCTACAAGCACGAGCCTTTGGTCCCGATCACTTGCACTGCAGGAGCGCGCGTGCTTGGACGCTGAAAGCCCGGAGCTCGCTTTCTTAGTTTCTGATACGCTCACACTTAAAGTGAAATGGAGTATTGTGTTGAGAGCATCACATTTCAACAGAAAACTGAACAGTTTAACATGGTTTGTATGGGACATCATCGCACAATAAGCGAGTTGTCAGAGATTTCTTTCTGCTGAGAAAATCAAATCCCGAGGTGCAAAATGCACACTACAGAAGGTTCGCGCTCAGTGCAACCCATGTATTCAGAAGCAAAAAATTATTCTTGCTTGGTGCAGCGTCGTGAGGAACGGCGCGAGCGTCTGGCACCCCGAAAACGCGCTTTCTGGCAGGAGTGATTTCGCAAACGAAGTAGTTTTGCAGGATCACGCTGTCTGCTCTGTGCCGAAGATGCGGAGCAGAGGAACCTTTACAACACAGTAAATATTTACCCCCCCCCCCCCCCTTAGAGAATACTTTTTATTTCTGAGGGACTCCCTCCTTGCTTTGGGGGTGCCAATTCGACAATTATATTTCTTTCATTTGTTAGTAGTAATTCTCCATTTCTTTTATTTTGCATTCAAAAACTGTGAACTTTAAACAAAACTGCGAGAATTTGAGTGGCTGCCGACTTTCGGCTGTCACTCAAAGGCCATTGGAATCTTTCTTTTCAGGTATCCCTGCCGTACACACCTGAAATTCTATTTATTGTCAGATTAATAAGCTATATTCAGTCTTTTCAATGCTTCTATTCTCGGGGACAACTTTCTCAGACAGTTCAGCAACAACAAAAACATGTTTCAGTGACTCAAAGATGTGTACATGTAAAATAGTTCACCCAACGATTTTTGAACTTTCAGTAAATACCGCTAAGAGGTAATCCCTGACGTTGATAGCTAGCAAAAGCACCCATTAGTTTTCGTCTCTGCTCAATGGCAGACGCAGAAAAAATAAAGGAAAGAAACAGCTTTCCCCTCCTAAACTCGCTATTAAAACAGGCGGCAATGTGATCTGACGCTAATTGTATACCGCCAGTGTTCATCATAGTCATGTGCTGGGGTTGGCAAAGAATAAAGCATGGGTCGAGATTCAGGCTTTATTAGAGTTCCGCTATTCTCATCTTTGATTGAACACGAGCCACAGGAATGTTTGGCGATGCTGATTGCCAAGAACCCGACCACTCGGCTCAGGCTCATGACAACCGAGTACGTCACGGTGTCGCATGACTCGCGGTGAAAAGTCGTGATGGCTAATGCCCCTGATTAAAAAAGGTAGCGACATCTTCTCCCTCCTCCTTTGACGCACACACCTTTTATCTTTATGTTTTGCTTTTTTACACCCGCGCGTCAACTGTAGCGCCGCCTGGTTTGGCCCAAGATAGCGGACGGCCTTCCTATACTTGAGTCAGAGCGCAGTCAAAGGCTGAAAGACACGCAAATGCATACACACAGGCGAAAAGCGCACTGTCACGGTCTACCAGCCTCGGAGGATGTGCTCAAAGAAAGACGAAGGAAGCCGTGACGTTGCACAGTCGGCGTTATTTGATTGGCGGCATGAGCTCATAGTATACACTGCACTCCGAAGGCATAGGCATTCCTTCTCCCTCTTCCCTGACACACACACCTTTTAATGCGAATATTAATGCGAATAGCATTCTTTGGCTACTTCACGCACTTTTCGTCTAGGTATCTATCTATCTGGCTATCTAACCTCTTACGCCGCGGGTCGATAAATAAATAAAAAAGACCGGCGCCGGCTGGGATTCGAACCGTTGACCCTTTGATCAGCAGGCAGACGCGCTAACAACAGAGCTATGAAGGCAGTCATTCAACGCACTCTAAACCGTTGTTTATATCTTACTATAGACGCACTTTACAGCGCTGTCAGCAGCTACCGGCGCGCGCGCTTCCATGCACGAGGGCTCATTCTGCTTCGTGAGGCTGAGCACGGCCGCTAGCTCACCCTCTCCCGCGCTCGGGAGAGGGTGATGTAGCGGCCGTGCTCAGCCTCACGAGAGCGGAATGAGCCCTCGTGCATGGAACGCGCGCGCACCGGTAGCTGTGACAGCGCTGTAAAGCGCGTCCTATGGTAAAGATATAAACAACCGTTTAGAGTACCGTTGGTTGAGACTAGCTGAGACGCCAGAAAGTCTGGTCGGCACCATTTTGAGTGTTTGTGCGCATGGCGCGTGCTTTGCTCGCCTTCCTAAGTGACACAAACGCACGTGCTGGGCTGCAGAGATCATGCGCAGGGCTGTGAAAGTGTCAACAAATTTAGAATCGCCTCAAGAGTGGGCTGGCGTATCTAGAGTGTGCCGGCCACCTGACGAACGCACATAACTCCGCACCGTTTGATGCTATTCGCATTAACGTAGATAATCATTCCCCAAGGATGGGTTCTGCTGATTTTTATCTTTATGTTTCGCTATTTTACACCCTCGCGTCAACGGTAGCGCCGCCTGGTTTGGCCCAAGATAGCGGACGGCCTTCCTATACTTGAGTCAGAGCGCAGTCAAAGGCTGAAAGACACGCAAATGCATACACACAGGCGAAAAGCGCACTGTCACGGTCTACCAGCCTCGGAGGATGTGCTCAAAGAAAGACGAAGGAAGCCGTGACGTTGCACAGTCGGCGTTATTTGATTGGCGGCATGAGCTCATAGTACACACTGCACTCCGAAACATAGGCATTCCTTCTCCCTCCTCCTCTGACACACACACCTTTTATCTTTATGTTTCGCTATTTTACACCCTCGCGTCAACGGTAGCGCCGCCTGGTTTGACCCAAGATAGCAGGCGTCATTCTTCAAAGGATGTCGCTACTTTTCTGTATAAATGGGCTTCAGTGATAGCATGTAGCGTCACGGTGTCAACAACGCTAATACATCTATATTCCGTTGCAACTCAAGAAGATAGGGCGAGAGAAAAGAAGGCCGCGTAGGAAGGAGCAGACGAAACGTTGTAGAAGAGAGGGGGAAATTAACGTCCTGAATTTGACTCGACTTGGACGCGGTAAGTAATGTGACTACGCCACGGGGCCACGTGACGGGACATTATTTGACAGCATGTATTGAAACCATGACGTCACGTGACCACGTGACACACAATTAATTGTAGTGCCAACACGAAAGCGCCACGAAAACCCACAATTTCTTATACATTGCAATTCGGTTTATGACAATTTGATCACTACATAGAAATGCAGCTGCCAATTTTTACTTCTCAAACACTCATTTTGTAATTAAAAAATTACCTTGAACCGTTTTGAACCGGTTACCGTTATATTTTTTTCCGGTTCAGTTCCGGTTCAGTTCCAAGATGGCGGCGAAGATTTCGGTTCGGTCTCAGTTCCGGTTCGGCTAAAAATAACGGTTCTGTTCCGGTTTTCGGTTCGGTTCGGTTCCGGTTCGACACTCTGATGGGGACTGTTGTCATTCGTCAGTGGAATACGCGTCAGCCCAATGGAGTGGTGTCCAACATATGCGAGAGCAGTTCGCTGAACGGCGGCAGTGGCGCTGTCTCCCTATCCAACTCCTGGGGATCCCTTTTTTGGAGGCCACTTTGTGCGGTACTCTGGACTTGGGGTAGCACTCTTCTCGGCGTCACGTCCTTGGAGTCCATGCTCTACGGGGCCACACAGTGTTGCCAAGTCGACGTCGACCAGCGGCACAAGAGGTGGCGCGTTCAGAAGTGCCCGAAGCAAAAGAGCTAGAAATGAACAAAAAAAATCGAAGATACCAAATCAAAAGTCAGATCTGGAATGGTGCTAACAGTACCAACGCAACTAGCGAATGTCTTTGTCGCAGTGCGTTGCAAGATGCAGCTAAGCAAACTTAACATCAGCGGCCTCTCGTCATGGACACAAAGAAGTGAAGGCGAATACTCCCGATCAACTGGCTACCCGTGTGAGTATGCTCCACTACAGAAGTAGTTACGCTGGCAGAATTCCAGTCGCGACAGGAACAAGAAAGCTTAATAGAAAGAAACAATCGTGTAAGAAATATTTCAGATTTTATATGGCATAAGTTGAAGCGTACGGGAATCTCAAAATGTTTGGCGCTTGACATTCTTTATTTAAAAGTCTAAAAACGACACTTTGCGCTGGCGACGTGTGGCCTCTACACGAGACACCGGTCTGCGATAACCGGGATGGGGACTGTTGTCATTCGTCAGTGGAATACGCGTCAGTCCAGTGGACTGGCGTCCAACATATGCGAGAGCAGTTCGCTGAACGGCGGCAGTGGCGCTGGCTCCCTATCCAACTCCTGGGGATCCCTTTCTTGGAGGCCAGTTTGTGCGGTACTCTGGACTTGGGTAGCACTCCTCTTGGCGTCACGTCCTTGGAGTCCATGCTCTACGGGGCCACACAGTGTTGCCAAGTCGACGTCGACCAGCGGCACAAGAGGTGGCGCGTTCAGAAGTGCCCGGAGCAAAGGAGCTAAATATGACAAAAAAATCGAAAATATACCAATCAAAAGTCAGATCTGAAATGGTGCTACCAGTACCAACGCAACTAGCGAATGTCTTTGTCGCAGTACGTTGCAAGATGCAGCTAAGCAAACTTAACATCAGCGACTTCTCGTCATGGACACAAAGAGGTGAAGGCGAATACTCCCGATCAAGTGGCTACCCGTGTGAGTATGCTCCACTACAGAAGTAGTTACGTTGGCAGAATTCCAGTCGCGACAGGAACAAGAAAGCTTATAGAAAGAAATAATCGTGTAAGAAATCTTCCAGATTTTATATGGCACAAGTTGAAGCGTATACGGGAATCTCAAAATGATCGATGTATATTGTTTAATTTGTGCATGAATGATCGAACGACTGAATAAAAAAAACTTGCTACCCCGAAAAGAAGTGAATTCAACATAAGCAAAGACTTTTTGAAATAACTAAAAATTAAAAAAAAATCGCGAAAATTAAAACTAATTTTGCCTTTTTGAAAATCACCTGTACGAAGTATCAACGTCCAATGCGACTGCGAAATACAGGGTGTCACAAAAGAAAGTTTACACGTTTTTGTTTACCGCAAAAATAAACTAGGCATCGCCGAACGCTCATTCTCCGCCCAAAGGTAAAGCTAGAGGTCACAACCAAATGCCAAAGTTTCAGCTCGATCCGATAACTTAAGGCCACGGTCCCACTGAATGTGGCAGTTTAGGTACTTTTTGGTAGGTCATTACTCATCTCCTTTTAAGCACTGTTTTGTGGGATTGATGTCATTCGAAAGGCAATGCAATCCTCTTTCATTTGATATTATGTATGTATTGGTTTATACTGTTCATGCGCATTTGTAGCGTTGTGAATATGATGGCGCGGACCCTCACTTGCTCCGCTGGTTCATGTTTTACGAACGATTCATTAAAGATAACACGGTTCCAATAGAGCAGTTTTGTTAAGATGATGTCGGAGCAGAATGTAACGGTATACTTTTTTGGTATTTGCACTACTTTGTTTTTTACAGCTCTCCAAATATTGCCCTAAAATTGACATTTTTCAGCACAAATATACTTTTAATGGCAAGCGCTAGGGCAATGAAATTAGCTACAGATGTAGTGATTATATTTGGTAATATGCAGAAAAAAAATTAATGTTGTGTAATATTTTTTTGTTTAGATATTCTATATCAAACGTAGCACTTTTTTGTGCTTCGAGTCATCGTAATTCAAATGCCGCTGAGTAAATAATTAAACCATGGTAAAATCGTTTAGAACATTTAGAACTACAATAGTTGCCCAAGAGGTGGACGGTGGCTTTTTTTTATTTTCAAAGTCATAACGCTCCGGGAGCCCTTCAAACTTACCTGTTTTCGACGCACATCTTTTTTGGACATCAAACAGATTTATTGGCATCTAATAACATTTATTCTATGGAATAGATATACATTGCGATGTATTAGATTTTCCCAATGATCTTGCTTTGGTTTCTTGATAGTTGTAGAGCTTAGCTAATTTTAAAAACAATTAAAAACTGTTTGGGTGTTTTGTTGTGCTACCTGGCGGATGGCAGACAAAACTGCTGATTTCCAAGTTCAAACAATTTTCGAGGGCGGCGTTGGCGTCTGTATCATCATCAATCTCCGTGTCGTTTCACCTTCACATTTAGAAAATATATTTGAAGATTTACTATCGATAAATGAACGGTTTAAGTACTGGGTCAGGTTAATAAATCTAAGAGAAATAATTACACAAGCGTAGCGTGATATAAAGTGTTCATTATTCGATATAATTGAAATCAATAAACGATAAAGACGAAGAGGGAAAGAATACACCCGAGTTCACTTCATGCCTAGAGTCACTAAATGAGCTGCGTTTAAAGTATCGGCACTCCGTTCCCCAAAATTGTTTTGGGCGCCGCCATTTTGGGTCTTGCGCAGAGCAAACACAACTGCCGATCGTCATGATCCAAAAGTGCAACATCCTCTGCATTAGATGCGGTGCTAGGAAGCTGATACAATATTGCTAGGCTCTGTCGCGGGTTGTTTAAACATTCGTGGAGGACGGAAAAGCGTTTCCTGTGATTTTAGATAATGCTTCGGATAACTGGCAACCATGATTGTAAGCCACAATATGGCCAAGTGTCGTTACTCTGAAGCATAGCTAATTTACTGGCACTAGCGGGAACAATGAGGAAGAGGCAGGTGTCAAAAGGTAGTGGCTTGTGGAATCCACAGGGCTCACGTCATGGACCCTCCAGGTATTACAAGCTTCTTGAACAAGGGCATGAATAGTGTCATTAAATAAGCTACGCTTCAGAGTAGCGACACTTGGCCATATTGTGGCTTAAAATCATGGTGTCCAGTTATTTGAAGCTGTATCTGAAATCACAAGAAACGCTTTTCCGTCCTCCACATTAAACAGTTTGCGACAAAGCAAAGCAATATTACATGAGCTTCCTAACACCGAATCTAATGCTGAGGAAGTCGCAATTTTGAATCATGACGATCGGCAGTTGCGCCTGCTCTACCGTTGGCTCTGCACAAGCACCAAAATGGCGGCGTCCACAACACTGTCGAAAAAGAGAGTGCCGATACTCTAAGCGCAGCTCATTTATTGGCCCTACTTCCCGCGAACCTCCTTTCCCCTGACTGAAACTGAAACTAAATATGAATAATACACCATTATTATAGCTTATTTAGTTTTAATTTAGTTTTATTTAGTTTAAGCGCTTGTCCTGTGTAGTCTCTCTCTTGTCCTTGTCCTTCGCGCTTTTTAATTTTCGTAATAGTTTTAACCCCCTACACACAATGAGAGGAGGAAGCGGCCGGGTAGGAGAAACGCGGGTTTTATGTGCGACTGTTTCTAATCAACGTTAGTTCTAACCGTCTCAAAAGAAAGAACGCGCGAGCTTGCGCTGGTTAAAAAAAAGACGGTAAAAAAAAAAGAGGTGACACGCTGTGTTCTTTGTGATTGTGCGTCTAATTGCAAATTGCTGTGTGTATGTTTATACAGCCGGAAGTTAGTCTGCCTTAGTGGGCGTCTGGTGTCTCAGGTGTACATGAGCAATTTAGCCAGTGCGGTACAACCGCAAACCTGGGGTCTTTAACGTGCACCACGCAGTAGTGATACACGACCATACGCCGGTATGATGCTCTTCCACATCGAAACGGGCAGGGGCGGGGTGGGTTCTGCAGCGCGAGCTTTCGCTCCACGTGTTCCGAGCTGGTGTGCGCTAGACATGCACTCGGCCACCGATCGACCCCCGCCCCCCCCCCCCCCCTCCTATATAAGTATTTGAAGATCGACGATGGACGTCGATCGTCTCGAGGTAATGTAACGTAATAACATTATATAATTAATAAACATATTGAAGGACTGAACGACTCAATTTTTCAATTCTTGAATTGTAATATGGCGGTATAGCCTATTGTACTTACTGTTGATGAAGAGCAATATGAGGTGACGAAGTAATGATTAAATTATCAGGCTCTATAAGGACGACGATATTAGTGGGTGTCGAACCACAACGTACAGTGCCAGACTTGTTTCAAGTATCGTGTACCCAAAGACCTTTCTTCACCCGCAACAGAATATGGCAGAATCAATGAGGATGCTGCTTTACAACTGTACGTGGAACAGGAAAACTGCAATGTGCAGAAGTGCGGCTTATTCGTTAATATGAAGGACGGATTTCTAGCAGCATTCCCTGATTGACTACTTGGAACAAATGGCCTCATTGACGTAAATTGTCCCCGTTCCAAAAGATTCTTGAAGACTACTGAAACCGCAAAGGAGTATGAAGCGAAAAATAAGAAATAGGAGCGTGGTGTGAAAGGTCCAAATCACCACCATAGCCTCTACTACCAAATACAAGGGCAGTTACACAATACACAAAGAGAGTTTTGTGATTTCGTTATATTTACACTCAAGGGCATTGATATCCAACGTCTTCAGAGGGATGACACCTTCTTGTCAACCAACATAGAGCCTTTTTTACTCAAGTTTTACATGGAAGGCCCGACTTCCGCTGAAATTCCTCACGTACACAAGTTGTCCGACCGAATAATCTGCCATTACTCCCGATCTGGGAGTCTCTCGATCTTCATTCATGGCCATAGTATCATATGAGATCGAGCGGTGTGGCTCTTCGTCCGCCGAACATATTGTTTCGGCGGGTGTTTTTACCGTGTAAAATGAAACCGTCGCGTGCTGCTGGAACAAGAACCTGGCGATTCTTCACTGAACTGCTTCTTCCGTAAGCTTCAATTAAGAGGGCTTTTTTCGTTTCGCACACCCACTGTTCTGCTTGCCCGTTAGTTGCAGGATGGTATGGTGCACTAATGTGATGCCTGATGCCATTTTTTTTTTTTTTTGGGGGGGGGGGGCTTGTTTATTTTATTTGAAGCAAGATTTGGCGCGTTATCAGAGAAAAGTATTTTTGATAGGGCAAAAGTAGGGAAAAGAGAGCGTAGAACGTCTATGACGCGTTTTTACGTCGTGGCAGGCATCGTGTAAACTTCCAACCACTTAGAGTACGCATCGACCATGACTCCGCAGATGCGGATACGTTTCGCCACCCACAGAGTGAAGAGTGGATCGTTTTCAGTAAGAGTTCATGATGGCGCTGGACTCGAGGAAGCCTTCGACTCTTTCCACAAAGTTAGCTGATGTGCCAGCACTTTTGTCGAAAGTGGTAAGTGTTCGAAACGTCGACAACGTCGGTAGCCACGTGCTGTGCTTGACCCTGGACGCTTACCATTCGCTGAGAAGAAACTTGCTTGTTCGTCTGCCACGATTCGTCCGATATCAGGTCATCACCGCTACTCCATCTCCCGACAAAACAGGTCGTCATTGTCCGCATGTCCATAGTTAGCAATCACCTGAACTTATAAATTCCCATACGCTCATAACTTGCCGTCGCTAAACGCCGTTCATTCATAGCGTGTTCATTGCAAATAAACGTCTTCCTATTTATTCTGATGGTTTTCATCATACTCCTCCGAAGCTGTACTTACAACATTATATCGGTACTTTCGAAAATATTGCAACGGCGTTTGTTTTCTGGGAACTATAATGTAACAACCTTTACAAAATCTTCCGGATCCCATGAAACACAATATTTCGTTATGTCACTTTTCGGTCGTCATTATAATGGTGAGGTAAGTACCGTAAATTGCGAAGCAGTTTACTTGACGTCCGCTTCCACTGATGTCTTGGAAGATTGAGTCTACTGAGCGTGCATCCCTGCAGAAGTTTTCATTGAAAGAGTATTGACACGTCAATCAACAATTGATTCCTTCTTGGTAAGATTTATTGCGAAAGCCCGTGACAACTGCTGAACCGCATCTCCCTATATTAGAGAACAATTTATACAAAGCCTGAAATTCTCGCATACATTCGTTTGCTGGGCCACGCTATTGAGCCAGCTGAGCACAGCTGGCAGCGGCGCGAGCAAGGCCACGAGGGGAACGTGATGGTGCTCGAGCCATCCCACCGTGAACCAATGTTTCGGCCACCCCACGGGTGCGTGTCGCCATCTATTGGTTGAACTAACGCCTTGTTCAAGATGGCCGCCGTGGGACCGCAGTATAAGTGATTTTCTGAAAAGTTCAATGGGAAAATGGAGCCCATTTGTGCCCGTTTTCGGTTTGTGGTGCCATAGAACCCTATGTGTTCGAAAACTCCGTCGGCCGCCGTTTTCCGATTGAAATTTCCAGAAAATCACTTATAACTTTTGATTAAGTTATCAGATCGGGCTGAAACTTTGGCATCTGGTTGTGACCTCTAGCGCTACTTTTGGGTGGATAATGAGCGTTCGGCGATGCCTAGTTTATTTTTGCGTTAAAAAAGACCGTGTAAATTTTCTTTTGTGACACCCTGTATAAAGCGTGCTATGTTCCGTCATAAGATACTACTTTACATAAAAGTTCAGAACGCTATTAACTTCGTATCGCATTATATAAAATAGATATATCTGCGATGCCATTTTTAATTAGTAATGTTCTAAGTGAAAGTTGTATGAAATTAGAAAGCGTACGTACCATGTTGCGTTTGCCCCGAGTAGAATAATATTAGCATCACAGGTTAATGAAGTCTTTGGCATCACATACCTGGTACTTTTTTAAGGAAACAAATTCAACTATATCAATAGATTTGCTAGGAAGAAACTCTGAAAAGCGAATGGTTTCCACCATGGTTGGAAGAAATACGCACAGTCCTGCTTGTTGTAGTGTGTCAGGCACGCTCCCTCATGACCCCACCGAAACTGGATTAGTTCATCTGCAGACAGAAAAAAAAGAGTAAATTTGAGTAAACAATTCATTTCCACTCCGGATAAGGAGCTCATTAAAGTCGTCACAAACGAGCTTCTGAAGGGCCGGCGATAGGGCGACACCTGGCGCTGCAGTTGCTGCGTCAACACAGCGGTATCGAGATTGCCTGGCGGCGCCCAATAGACCTATTGACTCCGTAAGTGTGACGTCATGGGTCCAAACAAACCGTTGCTAGGGTCGTTGTTATGGACGAATACATGTGGCTCGGTTTCGCTACGAAACCCCGACCATTCAAAAATCAGGAGTAGGATTTTAAGTTCTAAAAATCACAGATGTAGAAAGCTTGAATGTCATATATGTTTCGACAGAAGTGTGCCGGTAATCGCTCGTTTCTGAAATATTTACGACTGCAACTTCCGGTCCTCAAGATGCCTGCAGCAGACGACGAATGCAAGAAGTATGCCGTCTGCCGCACGCCGGCCGGCCAAGTGGGGCCGTCGTTTGCATCGTGTGAATAAAGACGATATTCTGACATCGCATTTGTTTGAAATATAATGAGTTTCATACACTCTTAAGATTTCATATTGGGGTGCGATGCAAAATATGGTTTATCGAAAGTCCGGGCGTCGATCGAGATGATAGTCTGCTAAAAGATCGCATTGCACCCGCGAGAAAAGCACTTCAGGCGAACGGTTGAGATCCCAAATTTGGTTTGCGGACTCGCGCTATGCGAGGGTGCTTCGTATACCTGGTTGTAACCATCGCGTGGAGAGAGATTCTTGCAGTTTCTTCAGATTTCCGCAAGACCCCAAAGCGCGAAAGAACTGGATAAAAAACATAAGGTGAATCTATATTACAGACTGTACTCGCATCGCGGGTTCGATGAAGATCTTCACCAAAAGAGCACATCCACGGAATTTGATGTATACCAAGGGGGAAAAAAAAGCAAAATACTGCGAAATCGCGATAGACATGCAATTCTTTAATAACCTGACAACCACAATAATAAAATAATAATAACAAACGACTTACCTCGACGGCGTACGATTTGTTTCTCATGGTGGCCTGCACTACGCCGGTAATGCACTTCAGGTCGTCGTCGTAACTGATCTGCGTGACGTGGTTTGATTTTACTGCATTTTCACCCCTCGTAACTAAGCTGGGTTGTTCACAGGAAAAAAAAAACGCACATTGCGGAGGCCTCTACGGCCACGGTAATCCACTTGTTTTTGTCGCTTGTTTACCGACGCATTTCAATGAAGACGCCGGCTGCAACAGAGGCCAGCAAATCTATCGTGTCGTCTGCTACCAAAGCAAAGCGGAGTGTAAGACTTCAGAAATGGCTTTCATCGTTGCAATATGACACTGAGACGACAAGAACATCTTCATAATTAGATATCAAGAAGTTAGGTTGTTTACAAAAAATTATTTACTTACTTGTAAGCAAAAATCTAGCCTCATGTGGAGTCTCCATGCATTAGTCCATAGCAACGCCCCTAGCAACGGTTTGTTTGGACCCAAACGCCATGTTGTGACGTCATCACTTACGGGGTCAATTGCTGTCTTACCTAAGCATCAAGGAGAATGCAGGGATTGGTGTTCCACGCGCCGCACGTGCTGGACTCAGCAGTAGTAACTTTTCCAAAGCAAAAACCTAAAACAAATGGCATCTTGCACGCGCGTTCGTCAATGCTTTCTTTTGGTTATTTACTTCGAATCATTTATACAGGAAAGGCGTGCACGTGTGGCGCGTGGAACACCAATCCCTGCATTCTCCTTGATGCTTGGGTAAGACAGCAAATGGTCTATTTTATATCTCTGGGGAGGTCGACAGAGAGCGGCCGTTTCGAAGCACGCTTTCAGAACGGTGTCTCTTTTTGCTCGCTCGTTGACAGCAAATTGTGTCCGTCCGTCCGGCCGTGAATTTCTCGCTAAATCTAGCGGGGAAACTGAATCGGTGTTCAGATCATGTGACGTCAATTGATGTCGCGTGGACCGACGACACGAGACGTACACACCAATCAAGTTTCCCTGCCAAAATTTAGCTAACAAATGACGTCACGTGACCTATACACCAATTCAGTTTCGCCGCTAAATCAGGTGTGTAATTTGACGTCACGTAACCCGACTACACATGACACGCACATCGATACAATTTTTCCGCAAAATCTAGCAAAACAATTGACCAACTACACACCAATTTTTTTCCCCCGTAAATTTTGCGAGAAATTTGACGCCACGGGATTTATGCACCCAGTTTTTCCGCCCAGTGTAGCGGGTAAATCGAGAAAAATAAAGTTTAGTTTTTCACTTTTTGAAACGACGGTTTAATAACTTCTAAACAATTTTAAACGATACCATTTTAAATACTGCATTTTACGCGTTATGGGACATGGTAAAGTTCACTGCCAAATTCTTTTATCCACTGCATTACCGTAATTTTATCAGGTATCATTAATGACGTATAACACCGATGTGGTGCCAAAACTTCTTTGGAAGGGATAACTGTCTTCCGAATCACCCCCAGATTAAAAGGGGCCTGACAACTCTCGATCTCGGCGCATCTGCGACAACGCAGGGACGTGTGTAGCAATTTCACCGTCCAGGTTGTCGATCACTAGTGCTCATCTTTTTTATAGTGCGGACTGTACTTTTTATCACCGCGATATGCGCGGGTTATCTGAAGCCATGGCGACCTCGCGATTGAATGACTGGACTTCTACTCGTGGCGGCTCGCTGAACTGCAAGCCAAAGTTCCAAAATGTGCGGAACTTAGGGATTACGTATGCCGGCATTAATCGCAGGCCTGACTTATCGACAGCACTACGGAAGAGCAGAGATTAAGCACCCTGTGATAACGGTTCGCAATATACTTTACTTAAACCACGGAAATGGCGCTCCTAATGCATTTCTTGGAGGGGCCGTTCGACGCCATTGGGTGGAAATCTTTCTCACTTTACACAACTCAGAAACATTCCCACCTTTGCCCGTTCCAATCTGGATGATCATCGTACCGGCGTGCGGCCGTGTATCACTACTGTGTAGTGCACGTTAAAGGCCCCAGGCTAGCGGTTGTACCGCACTGGTTAAATTGCTGATCTACAGCTGAAACACCGGACGCCCACCGAGGCAGACGAACTTCCGGCTGTATAATCATACACAAACAATTTGTTGGTGTTACACAAGCTTACCAACACTGCAGTCCGTTGCAACTCAAGAAGGTAGGGCGAGGGAAAGGAAGGCCGGGGAGGAGGAAGCAAACAATACGCTAAAGAGAGAAGAAGGTTTCACCCTCTCCTCTCCAGCGTTCCGTGTTCTTCCTCCTCCCCGGCCTTTCTTTCCTCGCCCTATCTTCTTGGGTTGCAACGGACTATAAACTTATAGTCCGTTGCAACCCAAGAAGGTAGGGCAAGCATACTTGAATCAGTGGGATTCAAGTATGCTTGCCCGCAACTCCACTGACCAAGAACCTTCTCTGTCGCGCGCGTAATTTCAGGGATGAAAGTGGAAGATTCCTTTCACTCTCTCCGCGAAATTTGATGACGAATTTGTGGGGATCGCATTGTTGGTGTTGTCGACAATGTGGTCACGCAGAATTTGTTCATCAAGCTTTCCGATCTCCTGGTGACGACATTTAAATGTGGCTGGTACAGTGAACACGAGTACTGCGGGAGTATTCGATTTGGGCTCGTGACAATAAATGCTTCGATGTGCATTTGGGTAGTGGCTCGTGCCGAATCCCTGCGATGACGGGAATAGCCAAACATTATCAGCGCGTGAGCTATGCCCTAGCCTCCTATATACTGAGAAAGCCTGGCAGGTCGCCACGAGAAGCGGCCGGCGAAATGAAAAATGATGGAGCGGCAGACAGCGTATGAGAGGAGAGCCACGTGACTGGCGCACCCCTGCAGGGAGACGTCGAAAAACACTTCTCACGAGCTAACAAGTGTGCTTCTGGTCCTCGCCGTTGCAAAAGCTGTGCGCTCACGTCCAGGTTCCCCGAGAAATGGCTCTTTGATGCTCTGTGCTACCAGACCCTCGCGCTCCAAATCTGCGAGAGGGCACTCTATGGCTCCGTCGTTAAACTGCCAGGCTTTGTGAGTATAGACGAGGCTATGCCTATGATTTGCCAACCCCATCGCGTGGCTATGACCAACATTGACGTCATAAAATTGGCTACAGATCGCGTGGCAGCTTGTCATGGCGGCGAGTGGAGGGGCGGAACGCTGCTCAATTTCCTCGACCTTTTTTTTAATTACGCGAAGAAAAAAGAAAACTAGCTCGCGTTGCAGAGGTAGTAAATAGCAAGTAATGATTCCAGGTGTCTTACTGAAAGAAGATGCATGGCCGCGTTGCCCTTTTAGAAAAAGCTGTGCAACGTTTTTTTTAAATTTTTTTTTTACTTTGCGTAAATATCATTTGGAATGAATCCCTGGTGTTCATAGCCTATGAAACACGCGTTCGTTTTTCCTGCTTGTGCCAAAATATTAATTAAAAAAACGTCGTTTTTTTAATTGTTTTTTTAGCCAGAACAAGCAACTACGTAGTCTGGAGCCGATTATATGCCACCAAATTTATCATAGCCACGCGCTGGGCTTGGCAAGGCACAGGACATGCGCTGAGTTCTAGACATTAATAGGATGCGGCTACTGTCGTTATTGAAACAGTTGGACACGCGCCATTACCCGAATACTTGATATATTGATTATCGCGAGCCCAAATCGAGTGCTCACGCAATGCTTGGGTTCAACCTATATGTCGCATTCAAGTATCGTCACTGGGGGAGACTGCGACTTCAATTGACGTCATCAAGCTTTGCGCAGGAGAGATGGATAGAGAATGCCCTCTTATTCTTGAAATTACACCGCAAAAATAAGGTTTCTTGGTCAAAGACGTTGTTTGCAGTATACTTGTTTTTTTTATATAAAAACAATCTTCTTGTGTCAAGTAAAAAAAAAATCTACTTGAATATTGTTGCATTATTTATTTAAGAGGTCGTTATACCAGTATCCGGGCAGGAATAGCGCCTCATGAGAATGCTATAGCCTGACGTCATGAGGTAAATCTAAACCCGCAGGCCACCCCCAAGGTATATAATTGAACTTGGCCGCTTAAGGAAGGAACACAAATCCATCATGTCATTTATCAATAGCTGGCTAGAATTGACAAGCATATACCCTCAGCTGGCCTTGGCTGTACGACCTGGTGCTCCATTAATTTTACTTGAGCCTGGCAGTCTAAGAAAAAAGAACAAAAAACACCACCAGACACTGTTCTATTAGGCTTCAAACGTGATTGAATTCCAAAATTAGAGCAGAAGATACTTACGCGCAGCTGGTCGAGACGCTGCCGCCGGGAGTTCGTCGATTTTCATTCCTCGTGCTTGGACAACTAGACGAAGAAAAAAACATTTACAGAACGCGTTGAACATTGAATCGTATTAAGTTCACTGCCCCTTCAAGCAGCACTAAACATATTCTTGCTACAACTCCCAAGATGTCTAGCTGTCAATCCCATATGAACACGAAAAAAAAAGTATGGATGCCTTACTTTAGGTGTTGGAACAGATAAGAGAACCGTACAAAAGTGTTGACTGGGATGAGATAATTGGGCCCTGAGCTTGCACACCGCAAAATAAAGCCCCTAGTTCGATTATTTCTGCGTATTGAACTGCCGCGTCTACTCACAATCATTCCTGTTCACATGTAAACGCGGGAGGTGGAAGTTACTAACATTGTATAGGTGGCGCGTGCACCAAGGGCTTCAAGGCGCTTGTGATTTTGGGGGAATAGGAGGACTTTTGTAGTAGACACTAATTCTAATCGAAGTACCGAACTCACGGGAAACGTCCATTCCTGCCTTGATGCAAAGCTGCAGTCGACAGGCCTTGCATCCGTTAGGGTTGACCACGTTGGCGCAGATTTCTTTGGTACTACGGCCTCCACCCACGCAAATGTACTGTTTTTTTGAGCGGACGATGCGACGGAAGAATCCCTTCAGGCCGAAAAGAAAAAAAAAATTCATGGGTGAGTAAGATCTTACACATGCCGCCAAATAAAATCAAAATAACATGAAAGTTTATTTACAAAAAAACATAACTTAAGTAGACCAATTGACGAGATCGTCAAAATGGAACCTTGGGCATGTTGGTTAGGCAGGATGATTAAAACGTACTGCGCACAAAGACAGGACAAAAGAAAGAGGAGACAATGAGCGATATTGTGTACTCTCTTTGTCCTGTCGTTGTGCGCGCGGTACGTTTTAATCAACACACTGTGAACGTCGCATTAAAAGCACTCCAGCCTGATCACATTAAAATACTCGCAAAAATGCACATTCATAGAGCACAGTAATGCAAGATCTCATATCACCCAAGACGCGAGATGGATGGCGAAAAATAAAGACATCATGGGGTACAAGACGGAAGAGTACGTCACCATCCTATACATTTTGCAAACAACGAGTGAGGTGCGGTACTTTCAAAATATTTCCACGTGTATAATTGAGCCATATTCAAAATATACAGAAGGTGTGAACTATTGTGTCGGTGTTGAAAGGATCGAACTCAGAAAGACCTGCCCCATAAAACCATGGCTTGAAGACAATCTGCTTAAGCTATCTTGGCTCCTGCAGACAACAAATCGCAATTCGTTCTTTTGACTGCGAACACAAATTTACATAAAATCTAACGCACTCGCTCCAAAATTCTGGGTTCAAGCGGGCTTACCTTGCATCCTTCGCAGGAAACCGCGTTGTAATGATAGCCAGTCGCTGGTCGCGAGCACACAGTGCACACTTGCCTGTTGAAGGATCAAAGAGAACATATTGTAGTGTTTTTAGTAAGGCCCTTTTTAACAATACATAACGGGTCGTCGACCAACGTTCGCGTGCCCGAACTGTCACATGGGACGCCAGATAAAACAATTTGAGTTTAAGATTCTAGTGAATTTCTTCCTCCGCTTCCACATTCTACACGCCCTCCCCTGGCAACAGAAAATGCGCTTTCAGTCCCACAGCGCACGGCGGATGACCCTACATCTGTCGCCCGAACAATCGCTCTCGAGCTCTGGGACGACGCTTACACTGATTGGATTCAGGTCTACACGGACGCCTTGATATCTTGCCAAAGTGCTACCGTTAGAATCACCATTCCCGAAATGAACTATGATATTTCCTGCAGGTTGAAATTTGTATCGTCATCAACAACGGCATAGCTCGTTACCGTATGGGGAGCTCACGTGTCCATTAAGAATATTTTGCCACCAACAAAAGCTATTGTGCTGACAGACTCCAGAAGAGCTCTTCAGCATCTCCAATGCCTTCATAACGCAACTCTCCTGTTGGTGAGAGTCGCGTTAGAATCGGTGACAGCGGAAGACATGGGATGGCAGCTAGCACTCCAGTGGATTCTGTCTCATGTGGAAATTCCAGGAAACGAGCATGCAGACCAGCTGGCTACGAGGGCAGACGACGATCCGATGCCAACCTTTCTGTCGGAGGATTTCAACAAGTCCCGTCGGTTCATCCGCGACTTTATCATCGAACATCCGCAACAGCGGGCTCTTACTGCACCACATGCGGTAACCTCGAAGGTTCATCACCCGCACTTTTGTTTTCTCCAACACATGAAGAGCCGAGAAAGTGTTTTTTTCAAGTGCCACGCGCTCGTTGGACTGCCACATGCTCTCCTCAAAGAAATTTCAAACCCTGAAGGGGCCACGGGAGCAGTGGAGAAAGCTTTCCTCGTTCTTCTGCGCTTTCTTTGTTTTTCCAGACGTAACATTGCCTAGAAGGACTTGGACCACAAAACCTACGCGACCGTGCTACGGGTATCTTGTGATCACTTATTTCTTAAAACCTGAGCCAGAGCAAAAACAAATATTTTGCTGCTTTCTCTTTCTTTTTATTCCCCCCCCCCCAAAAAAAAAAAGCCTTTTAGCTAGTCGTTTTATCAATGGAGACCCACACATCTTTTGGCTTCACCATTTTCCTTTACTCCAAAATAAACAAACGGACGCAATAATGAATCAAGCCATCTCGTTCGTGAACCTCGGACTTGGCTTCTGCCTTTGCAATCACCGCGAAAAAAGATACTCTACCCTCCTAGACTGTTTTATAAGTGTGAGCGAGGCTGAAGTGCGCTGCCTTGAATAAGGCTTTCATTGCACGATCGCACGTCCCCGGTATGCAAGACTAAAGCATGGGGATCAATCACTCTTGTAGTTCCGGCTACTCGCGCGTTTATTTCGAAACAAGTAAATCGACACTCATTGTGTTACTAAAAGCCCGAATTAAACGGGTCTGAAGTGTTTCGGCACTGAAAATGAGGGCTCATCGAAGTTTGATTCGACTATGCTGAGGCCATCACTCAGTCGTAGAAGCCTGCGTCTTTTGTTGTTTATTTTCGGCTTGCTTTGCGCCGCTTTCTTTTGTACTTACTAATTTTTATCTCCTTGGAGGCATGAGAGGCGAAGCAGAAAGGCAAAAGCTTGTACGCAAGTGCGTCTGCTAGCCAGCCTCCCAGGAAAAAGTCCAAAACCTGGATCACCATGTTAACAGGATGCTTCGTTTCAATCCGCGATGGACCACAGCCAAAGTCGAACAGGAACCGCACACCGAACCGCCCCTCCGTGCACCCGCCGTCCACATAAGTATAATCGTTGCGTCGGGACGCGAGCACTGATACGACTTGCTATCTTATGATTTTCCAAACACGCACGCAACGAATGCGCACCCAAAAGCGACGCGTATCGCTTCCCACAATGACGCACAAGTAGCGTCGCTTTACGCCACTTGCAAGGCAGTTTGATTACAATAAGCAGAGCGCAAACTCACACGGCCAATCAAAATTCAGTCAACAAGTTTATATCAGCCTTGAAATTTGCCAGTTCAGACTCCATTCTAGAAGAGTGTTTGGGCCGCCGAACTATACTGACCTAAACCGCAAGTTTGTTATAAACTTAAAACTCCCGAAAAGTACTGTCGAAGGCAACGAACAAGCTCAATGTTTTGCCAAGTTTTACAAACATGTTGACACCGAATGCCACAGGCTCATAGGTGGACCGAATGAAAGTGCAAGTTGCTGAGGCTCGCTCCAGATGAAGCGATTGCAGCGTCATGTGAACATCAACTTCCGGTCTAGTCGCACGGTGTCGTGCAAATAGCATTACTCGAAACAAAAACAACAGCTTAGTTGAATGAAGTTAATGCAAATGTGCGGGCGAGCTGGTAAAGAACTGACATTTCAATAACCCTGGAGGGTGGGGAAACAGGAAGACAGGAAAACACGAATATGCCCTTGGAGATTTGCGTTAGACCGCCCTTCTGTTTTCCCACTTTCCAGGGTTCAAAAATTGTCAGCTAGGCCTATCACATGTGTGAATCTATATGTATAAAAAAAGCTGTGTCTGAGGTTCGGTTCAGACGAAAATATGTCACCCGTAGAGTTCCCCGGACGCAACTATAGTTCTGCAGACGGAACCAGTACAGAGTTTCGTTCAGACGGAACTGATAGTCATCACTAGAGTTCTCTGTATTGTCCTGCTACGTTTTGTTGGCAACATATTTGTTTTTTACAGTAATAATTTAAAAAAATTTGTTAAATGTCTGGCTAAACAAAAAGTACGCCCGCCACCCTCTGGATTTGATCCTGGGTTCGCTGCGTGTGATGCTGAACGTTCCACAGAGCAGACTTGAAGTGTAATTCGTTACAAGTAACGGATTACTTGTAATTCGTTAGTTATTCAAGTAATGTTGTAGTTGCCACGTTAATTTTTTTGCGGCAGTAATTTGTAATGTAGTTACAAAATATTGGTAACGGATTACTTTAGTTATACTCCTTAGTTCTTAAAGAAATAGAACATAATACAGGAACAAAAGCAATATTAAATTAGGAAGCTGGCAATTCAGCCGCTTAAAAATATCAAGTTCAACAAAATAGATGGCATCCGGAAGAGGAGAATAACCTAAAAGAAAACGTTTTTATGACCGGTCACTAGAACCACTATAGAAAAACATGCAAGGCATATTCAAATAGGCGAAAAAACAGAAATCAAGAAGACAAAACTGAGCAGGCTTTGCAGGCATTTTTAATCTCGTAGCGGAGGTAAACGCTGCTACCGATCATGCGCACCGCTATAGCTTTGTCTGCAGAATTCCAGGGTTCATTTCCGGTCGGCTTAAGCTAGCGGGATGGCGGTTGTGGTTGCAACGTTTCGCTGCCTTGTCAGCTTACAGGATAACGGAGTGCACCTGCATTCTTTCTCTTAAATACAACATTTATTTTTAAGGCGAAAGCCTTACTTGTCCCATTGAGCGAAAAATCGGAGTAAATGGCCATAAAACGCGATTGCGCGGCACGCACCGCTCAATGGGCGACCCTATCTTGTTCTATTAGCTTGGCGTCGTCCTTGCGGTCGTCCTAGAAGTCGTCCGAGACCTCTTAGACGACCTCACTTGTCACATTACGTGAAAAACAAGCGGAGTCGGCGTTGCTGTGCACGAAAGATGCTCATAAAAACATGTCATCAAGCGTCATGTCACCGTGGGAGCGCCAAGTACAGAAGGTGCGCTTCGGACTTCGCGTCTAATTCTACGGCGGCTTCCGCAGGCAAACGTGGCCGCCTACGCAAAATACGCCACAGCCTTTTTAAGTGTCCTCCTCTAGACGTCGTTGTTGACGTCGTCCTCTAGGTGTCGTCCTTGACGGCTTTCGCCTTCCTACACGCAAGCAGTCTTAAGTGTACACTCTCAAAAAAAAAGGGTATCACCTTACACCCTTTTGTCCCATATAATACACCCCAAAACTTCATATTCAATGTACAGAGCCCTATAGTCGAACAGACGGCCCAAAATTGTACGAGGGGCTTCACAACAGTGTGATATAACTTTTTAAATAGCTAAAGGACGTATCAAAGACCACAAAAAGAAAATACCAAGTTTTTGCACTAGGACCAAGAAATCCCTCGATAATTATTTTTGTAGTCAGCAATACGCACATTGGCTATTTTAATAGACTGTACCACACGGCTATCAAGCCCTCGTAAAAATCGGGGCCGTCTCTTCGACTATAGGGCGCTGTACGTCCAATTGAAGTTTTGGGGTGGATTATATGGGACAAAAGGCTGTAATAATACACCCTTTTTCCTGGCGAGTATACTCGTGTCATTTTTTACAAGGGCTTCCATAATGCGGGCTAATGAGAAATGGATATATATGGACGGAACCCTGCTACGTCTGGCATCGTTCCGCCTGGAAAAAAACTAAACCGTCCCAATATCTAAAAAAAACGAAAAAAAAACCGAAGAAACTTGTTTATACCATGCAACTGATGTTCCGCATGCTGACACGACGAAAGTTCCACAAACACTTCGCACGACCATACGGCACGCAAGTGTTCCAAAATACGGCTTAGCCGTATCATTGGAACAAGGAGGGACCCTCGAATCAAAGGGCTATGTAGAGTACACGCAGACAACGGGAGATGACAGGGCAGCTAAGCGCGCGCCGTTACTGGCTGAGGGGGGGGGGGAGCAAAAGCACGTAGGCACATCTGGCTGGTAAAACGAAAACACAGGAGGTGCGTAAAGAAAAGGGGGATCGGTGGCCGAGTTACAGTTCACTATAGACCAGTGTCCGGAAATCCTCGCCCCCAGCGATAAAAATGGGAAATAATAATCTCAAACGCAGGCTCTCGTGAAGAGAGGGGCTGCGCATAAAAAATATTTTTGCTTTTTACAGGATTCGTTGCATCGGAGTTTTTTTTGGAGCTTCGTGATTATGCATTTCAGACGTTCTTGCATTACCATATCTGCGAAGGTTTCTCAAAAAACGGAGTCTCGCAAAAAGCGCAGCCCCCCTACTGTGTCATGGCGTCGGCAAAAACAAACATGGCGGCGCCCATGGAGCAGAGCAGACACTTGTCTATAGCCGGGTGGGCTAGCACACACCAGCTCGGAGCACGTGGAGCGAAAGCTCGAGCGGCAGAACCCGGGGTTCCTGGGTTCAATCCCCACCCTTGCCCATTTCGATCTGGGTGAGCATCGTACCGGCGTGCGGTCGTGTATCACTACTGCGTGATGCACGTTAAAGACCTCAGGCTAGCGGCTGTACTGCACTGGCTAAATTGCTTATCTACAGCTGAGACACTAGACGCCCACTGCGGGAGACTAAGTTCCGGCTGTATCAGCATACACACAACATTTTTTTTTTGCTTCGAAATCGGAACGGTGTTTGCTAGAACTGTGATCAAGGCACGGTGAAGCGGAATCCCAATCATGACCTCAAGGAACCGAAAGCAAAGGTCACACATACTGAATTCTTTGAGTCTTTCGGCGGAGTCTTCGCGTAGGAGCCGGTGAAACCACTTGTTCCAAGGTCGAGACGACGTTGAGGACAGGGCTGCCATTCAGCTGCTGTAGTTGCGAGTCGCCTCCATCCAGGGCAGGGTCAGAGGGCGGACTGCTGGAGCACGCTGAGCCACCTGATCCGCCCGATGAATACCTGTCCCGATATCCCACGGACTCTCCGTACCACGGTCCGACTGCCGATGGCATCTCGGGCCAGTGGTACGGCTGCCGAGGATGCGACACCGATGGAGTGGACATGCACCCGCAGTTTCTCGCGGGGACGTAATATGGTCGGTAAGACCATGGTTTATGACGGGATCCTTGCGTGCTTTGACAGGGCTGGCCGCTGGCGTAATGGCCGCAGCAATGGGCCTGGTAGCCGCTGCACGCCGGCGGATGTGAACTTGGTCCTGCTGCTAGAAAAATTCACGCAATAAATGAACATAAAAACAGTGAGGATACTCTAGGAGCCTAGCCTATAAGGGAAAATCAACCTACCTTGTGGTGCAAGATAGTAACCAAGACCAGTATAATTGTGATGGTGCATTTTGCCAAACGGAGTTTCGATGGTGTCCCCTGGAAGTCATGAAATTGTCGCCCGGCTCAACTTGATTGGCGATGTTATCTATGAAAAAAAACACAATTAATCATATTCCTAAAATGGTTCCTCATTTGCAGATGTGAGGTACCCATGCCTAAAAGCGACGCGACGAAATTATTGGAGAATATCTAGACAGTGAAAAACGTAAACAAGCGAGGTGCACCACCCAGACATGCCCAAGCCGTGTTGCCTAAACTGAAGATGCTCGTTAGCGTTGGCAGCCGACGACTCGGGTCTTACGACTGCGTCTACGTTAAAGGCCGCAGTCAACTCGGCTACTGATTTGAATATTGCTACCGATCATCCTCCTCTCTCAGGAAGCCCGTCCAAAAGCTTTCCCTAATAGGTGACCTTGACGAGGAAGGACAATGGAAGGTGAAAGTGGGACAAGGGTTTAATGTAGGGGACCCTAACGGGAACCTCGGGTTTCTCCTGCAGATCACTGTACTCATAGCTTTCCTAGGAGAACAGTACGACCTCAATTTGTGAAAAAAGTACGCTGCCTACCAGGATTAAGAAAAAAAAATTGTGACGGCTTTGCAGCCTATAAACAGGCGATGTGACTTTCTATTCCATCTTATCTAGTAAAGCATTTAATTTCATTTCAAAAGTTTGCATGACAGAGTTCTTAATGCCGGTTTGAGATTCGCAATTTCCTAACGCGTGAGAGAAGTTTCGAATAAATGGTGCCTACACAGCAATTAACCGATGCTACGTTGTGTTCACCTCGAAATATGAGCCCGTCAGCTCGATATTCTTATGGTCGGGCAATAATAACTTTCAAGCTGTTACACCGTAAAAACTTATAGAAAGGAACAAAGAGAAGACGAGACATCTCTTTTCCCTTGCTTTTCACTTATTCCGTTAGCATAATCGGCCCGCCTTTTTCACCGTCTCTACATTCTTGTAACATGATTCTAACAAGGATATGGTATATTTTGTACATGCCCATAAACGTAGCGACGTAATGTTAGCATCACCAAATCAATCTTACCTTCAGTGTAGTCGCCGTGGAAGCGCAGTCGCCTGTTCGCTGTGCCAATTCGGCATCTTGTGAATCTCGAGAAAATGTAACCGTCGTTCGTCGCTTTTTTTATTCCTTTCAGTTGCCGGCTTTGGATTAGCTACCAAGACTGACTTTATGCTGCGCCATCTCTTAAACTGAAGGTAGCTTGTTCGACAAGGTGACATGACACATACGGGAAGGATAATTATAATCACGTAATCATCTAGTAGCGTTGATAGAAAAAAAATTATAGACCCTTTTCAAAAGTCATGCGTCGATTATTAGAAGATCGGAACCAATGCACATTGGTGGAACAACTGACATCGTGGAACGTGCAAGTCATCCCAGAAGGTAGCGAACGTTGGAGCGTGGCAAACGCTAGGATCCGACGAGCAAATCAAACAACGTCGAAAGTGCGACGTCATTGGGTTGATTACCTTTTTTGTGGGCGTGGTTTGGCTTTCTAATCCAACAAAGCGCATAAAGTGTGCCTTGATGATGCTGTTTTAGTCCGCCATTGTGCAGGGATTCTACAGGTCCAACATAGAGCAGTTTTTCGACAGGGGTCTATAGGCCTCCTGCGCTGAAGCTTTGAGCAAACTGTGGCGCCCTCATTTTGGGTAGTACAAACTCACCTGATTGAGCCTCGCACGATTTGTGGCGCCTTCGCTGAGCTTTTTCTTTCTGTGCAGTGCTAAAGAAAAAAAAAACACCTTTCGACGTCGGAAATCGGGTAGATTCAACGCCATAAGACAACTGAAAGTTCTAGATTCATGCCCCCACCGCTAGGGTACGCGTCTCTTATATCTGGGTGGTGACGTCAGAACAACTGGCGTGCAGATCCTCCCCCCCCCCCTTTTTTTTGGAACGCGTGATACGTCGTTTTTTGGTTCACGTTCTTAACGTCTTAGCTTTAACCTGTGCTTCGACGGCGTAAGCATTTTTTTATTCTTGTTATTTTTCCTTCATCTCGTTCTGCACCAGAGCATGCACGTGTCTACATGTGTGACAGTTTGAGACGCTGAAGTTTGTAGCACGTAAAACAAGTTTTAATAAGTCCCTTTTTGCAGCGCCTCCTGGGCGCTGCGAAAACTCAAGGACTGGTGCGTTCTTCAGAAGATGGAAATTGATTTTACAAAAACAGTCTCAATGACTTTGTCAACAAAAAGACACCCCTTGCTCTACTGTTGTCACATTGGCAATCAATGGGTCCATAAAATTTTCTCCGTTCAGTAGTTAGGGGTAACAATAAAAAAAATAACCTGAAGTGAGACGAACATATCGGTAATACATCTATTAAAGTATTTCGAAAGCTACGCTTCTTACACAGAAAATTGAAGAGATAACCTTTCAATGTCAAACTCTAAGCAAATCGTCCTCTGGCCTGACCAGTCCTTGAGTACTCCTCAATCCTGTGGGATTCATACTTCATCAAAGACATCATGGAGGTGGAGCGGATCCAACGTCTTGCTGTTAGGTTTATCTTATCAGACTATCAGTCACCATCATCCGTAACTAATATGCTTAAACAGCTGGACCTGAACCCGCTCCACCTCCGCCATCAGGTCGCCTGGTGGAGCGGGAAAATTCGCGGGAAAATTTCACCGCTAAAGTTAGCGGGAAATTTTTGCTATATTTAGCGAAAATTTATCGCTAAATATAGGAGCGGTGAGGAGCGCAGGAGGAGGGGAGGGGGAGGAGGGGCATACCTTTTCTTTTCGTACCCTCCCCTCCTCCTCCTCAAAAGCTGCGCTCTAATTTCTCATTGCAGAAAATTGTAAACGTCTTTCATTTTTTTCAATGCACAATTAAGCAGTGGAACCAAATACCGTGGAAGCCAATACTGGCAACTCCCGCGGAAAGCGGGCGAAAAGTGATTGCAGCGCCCCTGGCGAGCTCGGAGTCTCCGCTAGCAGACGAATTCTCCAAAATGCATTGGTTTTGCCTATCTCCGTGCGAGGTGACCAACGAAAAAAAAATTGTCACGGACATTCGCTGCTTTGAAAGTTAAGAAATGGGTGCCAGCTCATGAGTGAAGGACATTTTCTTCGCGTGGGAAAGATGTTACAGCTTGTAGGGTGCAAATTTGGAGTTCTCCCGAAGAAAACATTCTGTCACAACTTATGTAAGCCAGTCAAAACACGAATATATGCCTTCGCGCTGTTTCGTGAAAAAGGGCAACGTACAAACATTTCAGAACATAGCTTCGTTTCAACTTTATTGTTCTTATCATTCAATTCGTTTTGTTGCTGCAATTCCCATTTCTCATGAATGTCTTGTTTATAACCGCTTCGTCGAATAGGCGAGCTGGCTAATCCCGTTAAGATCGTCTCCGGATGAAGAAGCAAAAGTCAATTTCGAACCACGTACGTAGATGTCAGAATGCTCTGAAAGAAGTCGTTGTGCATATGCAAATTTGACGCTATTATAGAATAATAAAAGCGGAGTTACGAAAAAATCAGACTTCTCGCGCTTGCAAAGCAAGAAGGGGAGAGCGCTGTAGCCCCGCAAAAAAAGGTGATTTCAGTCACGTTATTTACAGTGCACAAATTCCGATTGTTAGCGCGGCGACGACTAACATCTTCTGCTTCGCTGCTTCTTTGGCTTCTTTACTTCTGGGATAAAGGCCGACACCCGTTGAACCGCCTCCACACTTTCCATTTTTGAGTCTTCTTTCATTTATATTTTTGAGGCGACGCCACCCTGCCGCGTCTTTCTTCCTCCTGCTTTTGTGTTGCTGTGTTTTCTTTTTTTTGCTCTTTTTTGTTTTTGTGGTTTACTTGACGCGTACGCCATCGCGTATCCTTGTTTTGTTTGGCTTAGTGTTTACCTCTTTCCTTCGCTTCGACCCCCGGTTCGCCTGTTGGTCTGCCACGCTAGGCTCGGACATTTTGAGGGCCGTCTGCAACTTCGTTGTTGTTGTTGTTGTTTTCTTCCGCTGTCTTCTGCGATGACCTCCTATTTTCGCCTTCGATTGAGTTTCTGATCCGAAATCGTCATACGTGCTTTTTGATATTTAATAAATATATTAAGAAGTGTAAGCTCGTTATGCATTTTTATTTGAATTTTATTTGTGTACGCCGGCCGGCACGTCTGCTACGGGTCATCGTTTGTTGATCAACCGGCCGCATTCGAGCATACACCAGCGCATACTTAGAAATGGCAGGCATGCCGTGTGCTGCCTACTATTGCAAAAACAAGTTTTTGCGATGTGGTGGAAAATCTTTCCTCCGCTTCCCGAAGGCCGAACAAACGTGAGTAACTAAGTTATGCAGCATTCAAATTAAACTGTTAAAAGCGTAAATAAACAAGCGTACAACAAGCAGCTGAAAAAAAAGGGTGCTTTCTTTTTTTTTCATTAGTTTCGTCTGTTGCTTCCGCTTTGTTTATTGTGAACTCAACACCGGCGGTGATTACCAGCTATTCGTTTGCTGCTTTCCATTTTTCTTTTTTTTATATAAGCGCCGCAACGATCGTCGTAGTTGAAGCAGTGTTTTGCTGAGTATCTTTGTATCGTCTGCTAACTTGTTTGTTTTATTCGACGTTGTTCGCTTCTCTTCCCCGTTTCTTTTTATTTTCGTCGGGAATGGCGACACCATCTTTTCTGCAAAATTCGGTAAGTGTTTGCACGGTCATTTTTATCCTTACTTTTTGTTTTGTTTTTATGCTCCAGCAGCTCGTGCGCTTGCTCTGGTAATATTAACATGTCGTTTGTGCACATTTTAATGATTACGACGTAGTTCGAGTAGCTAAATGCCTTTTTCCGCTTCCCAGACGCGCTTCAAACGCGTGTGATCCCCTGAGAGGCGTTTGAGACCGCTAAACAAACTGCTCTATCTTAGTTTATGCGCGCGTTGTTATTTGATTGTCGTTGCAGTTTCGATCAGTGGATTCCGCTTGGCAAGTGGACTGACCGTAATGAATTGTTTCAGCTGTTGGGGTGAAGAAACGGGGCTCGCAAAGCTCGAGGACGTCGCGGAGCCTATACTTTTCCATTGCGTCGCCTGCTTCCGTAGACTCCGAGTCCGCTAGAGGCGCCACTGTCACGTTCGCCGCCGCTCCCATAGGTTTTCGGAGGAGTTTCCAGTATTGGCGAAGCTATATGGTATTTGGTGGAACTGCTTGCCGTCATTGCTTATTGAAAGCACAAATGTTGATTAATTGGCGCGTCTGCTACTGTCGCAATTGTTGTAAACCTTATTTGTAAAAAAGAGAAAAAACGGAGGTTTTATTTTGGCTATGTTCCAAATCTTACCCGAGTAACCTGTCTCCTACGTCAGCGGGTAATACCACGTGACATCGCGAGTAAACGATCCGCGACTCGATTTTGGAACGGCCGGGATAATCACCTGGATACTACGCGGATTGGCTTCGTCTTGGGCTACGGCAAAAAGAAAACACAGCAGCGATGGCAGAAAATAGCAGACGATCTCTTTTGATCATGGAGAAAGCACTCGAAGAGACGATAATATTAACCGCTGCGAAGTTTTCTATTGACAGTGACGACGCGGTGTTTTCTGAGGTGGCTCCACCAGCTCCTTTTGCTCACCTTCCTTTTGGGCTGTATATTGAGATCAAAATTACTTACTCCTTTCAGTTAGACATCAAAAATTTGTTTTTATTAATCAGCGCGATCGCTGTAAGTTTAGTCCAGGTGCCCTAAACGCATACGTTCCACGCATCGTAATTTGCACCGATTACGTTTTGCAGTAAATTGCTTCCACACGGTGTAGCGGTACAGCGCAGGGGGCTTTCTCAACAGTGATATGTAACTTACGTTCGCTTTGACGCGAATATGATTACAAAATCACAAAGAGAACTTCCAAACCGCTATAGGCAATTTCTTGGGGAGGGAGATGGGGTGGGGTTGTTGACTGATCATATACATGAAATCTTCGAAGCCTTCACTGCTTTACAAGCGTTATCCTCTCATTACACACACTCTGGGGAAACAAAAATACTTCCACATCATCTACTGCGTTCGAACATTTTCAGCCTTGAACGTAAGAATACGGAGTTCCCTCCAACGCCGAGGACGAGGATGCGGAGAAGCTCCTGTTTACGCTCGCACTCTGATAATAACAACAGGTATACCTTCCGGGAAGGTGCACGGTCTGGATGTGGTGCACGTCAATTCGCTGCGTTGAAAACAGCAAATCGCAATAACCACACATAAATGGCTGCACCTCATTCTTTGTCATTTCGAACGTCTGCCACCAAAGCCAACGGAGCAAACGAGCTTTGACGGCTGTCGGCGCAGAAAGCAGACGACGAGCAGACGGCAACAGATCACGTGACGTATTTACTCGATTTGATCCGACGTTACCCCCCGATCGAGGAGGGTAGCGTGAGTAATTACTCCGGAGTAAACAACCCGCTTCTGGAACGCGAGTTCTGACGTCATCGAGTAAGCGCGAGTAAGTTTTGAAACGCCACGGTACGAAACCTTTACTCCGGAGTCGGATCGAGGTAAATTTTGGAACACAGCCTTTGTTAACCACTAACATCTCGAGCGGGAAAATTGAAAACTGCGCTACGGACGACACGCCAACGCAGCGCCACTGGGCCGGATCATGTCACATACAGTGCTCTAACTAATCTCAGACCAGCTGCTACCGCCTTGTTGCTACAAATATTGACTGCTTAAGGGGGATTCAACCGCTCGTCACTCAATGGGCAAATTTCGCTACACAAACCTGAGTTTCAGGAATGCACGATAGTATTCATTCTTTTGGGGGTTACTTATGATAACGTAATGAAGGTTGTACGGCCCTTGGATTTTTCTTTTAGAGCGCTGGAAATTTTTAATAAAATCCAGAAATATGACCGTTTTGACTGTTTTTAGCGCGTTTTGAGGCATTTTTTGAAAATACAATTATTTAGAAGACAAACGTGACAAAACGCTTGGCCGTACGTACTAGGGGTGCCTCTAATCTTAATTTTAAGACCATGACGAGAAAGCAAAATATTGTTGTATTTGCGTATTTGTGTAAATAAAATCACCCTGTTAATTTTATTTCCAACTTGTTTAACGAGATGGCGACACTAGTACTAAATGCCTCAAACCGTAGATTTTCTTGCTGTTGCTGTTTTTTTTTCTTTTTCTCGAGCTCGAATTCGACCGCGTAGTCTCGTTGCTCGTGGATCGGTAGCATGTGTAGCGAAAGCTCACGCTGTAAAGCTCACTGATCGTGGATTCAATCCACCGCCTCTGCCCGTTTCAATCTGAAAGAGCATCGTCCCGGTGTGCTGTCATGTATCACTATTCCACGATGCACGTTAAAGTCGTAAGACAAGCAGCGGTATACTCTACTGTTTTTCATCTCCAACGAAAACACCAGATGCCCCCAGAGCTGACTAACTTCCCGCTGTATAAACATAGACACAACAGAATTACAATTGATGGCTCCGCTGGTTGGCATTTTTTGAACGTTGAAAAAAAAGTGTAACTAGTCATCAGCAGACTCTAGCGAAAGCTAGGAGTCTGCTGATGAAGAAGGCGGCTTTGAAGGCAATACTTTTGTTGATTGTATTGTTTTTGTGTGTGTGCTACGTTATCGCGCGTAGTAAGCGCTTGCATACGCTAGAAGCGTGGCTCGTAAGCACGTTCAGGGTTGAACAGAGATATCCAAATATGTAAGGTGCCGCAAGGTCCTTCTGCTTAGGGTGATGCCACCTTTTGTAGTACCCGATGCCGACAGCACGCGCTCACGGGTAAAATACAAATAAATAGACGAAAACAAAATGTCGCCATAACACAGTCAGCGCCACAAACGCCTGTCGGGACACGCTCTTTCACGTGCTTCTGAACAAAAAAAGAAAAATAAAAGTGTGGGACAAAATGGCCAGATGTCTCCACCCTAAGCAAAGCGCACATGAAGGCACCTTAGTAATATGTATTTGGAAATAAAAAAAAAAAAGTTGAATGAGTTGCAAAGAAGGCTAAAATACTTATTCTGAACAACATTTATTTTATGAACCATTATTTCCGATATTTTCATTCTCTGTAGACCTTGTTTGTTAACTGGTGAATATGAAAAACAAAAAAAAGAAGCATGATTGCTATTATTTTGAACAATTACAATATATTTTCTTAACCAACAAACAGGTGCTTACTCTGAGATGCAAATTGAATTTTGACGTTAGCGTTTTGGCACCCGAAACAATATTTTTTTGTAAATTTAACACTGCGGATTACTAAGAAAACCTAACGGGCCATCAATAGGTAGAAAATACGTCTCTACCTAAGGAAACGTTAGGTTATAGGTTAGGTATAGGTTATAGGTTAGGTAGGAGAGTAGTACCTCCCCCTCATTCCAGAGCGAAAACGTGAGGAAGCTGTGATTTTTAGACAATTACAGACAGGATCGCTATTAACACCGGTGCTAGCTAAACACATATATCCAGGACTTTACGCGGACGACACGTGTGGAATTTGCAAGAAGGCGAGGGCCACCGCGTCGCACCGGTTGTGGGACTGTGAAATCAACCCAAGAGAGGCAAGCGAGAAGACGACGCTTCCCCCGCAGTTCGAGGACGCGGCGCGGAGCAGTGAATTAGAGGTTCAGCGTAGGGCCGTCCGGCTGGTCACAACCGCTCTAGATAGGCAACGGAGCAAGGGATGATGGGGGAGGTGAGGGAGCTCGCGGAGGTCCAACGGGCTCCTCCTCTCGGCCCCGGATAGAAAAGGGGCGCGCCCGGGGCCGAGGGCTGGTGGGAGGGGAATAGCCGAGGGGGTCGTACCGCGTGGCGCGTAGTCACCACCACCTGCGGTGGAGAGGCTGCCGCCAACTGCTGGTTCCAAATAAAAGTTGTTCTCTCTCTCTCTCTCTTCGCCTTTCTCAATTTTTTGGCAAAATCAAATGAACCTCTAAATAACTTTAGAGTCTTCATAAATAACCTCGGGAGTTCACTATGCTATTGTCTGTTATGAACACCTTTTTCAACAGTGACCTTACTATGTCAAGGGGGAATGAAGCGGTGCTACGTTACCTGTGTGGAAACAAATTGGGGTGTGTGTATGTTTATGCTGGCCCTAGAGCATAGTCTGCCTCAACGAGCGACTTGTCTCCCAGCTGTAGGTGAGCAATTTAGCCTGTGCAGTGCAACCGGTAGCCTGGGGTCTTTAACGTGCATCACGCGGTAGTGATACACGACCGCACGCCGGTACGATGCTCATCCAGATTGAAACGGGCCGGGGTTGGGGATCCAACCCAGGATCCCTGGGTTGGATCCTCGGGGCACGTGGAGCAACGCGAGCTTTCGCTCCACGTGCTCGGAGCTGGTGTGCTGTAACCCACTCGGCCACCGATCTTCTTTTTATTGCACTTGGCTATCCATCACTTTTTATCTGTCTGGACTGTGGTCTGGGACTTGAAGCCCCTCGATGTGTTTGCGCTTGTCTTGCAAGTGGCGTCAAATGCGCCAGCGCACGAGGCCCGTGTCTCGAGCGGCCCTCGGAAGCAGTTGTCGGCGCAGTGCCAGAGGAAATGGGCGGCCCTTGGAAGCGAATGGCGGCGGAAGCACCCGCTCCTCGCACGT